>JADRCD010225635.1:0-15916 GCA_019843815.1 Montemys delectorum | reverse complement strand
TCATCTGTATCCACTTCCATCTGTGCAGTTCTTTCCCCCAATAAATATGATTCATTTGCCCAATCAACATTGGAAAGCTGTATTCTACTTCCATCTTGAGCCCAGCCTTTTCCCTGGAAATATGTGAAATTGTTGCTTTCCCAGGAGTCATTCCTCTCTCCAATCAGTGAGTCATGGATTGGGGCAATAATCCAGGCTAGGGAGAGCCCCTCAGCGTGCTATTAAACCGAACATATCCCATCCACCCACCACAGGAGTTCAATGAGGACAATACTGAGTCCCTGCCATGCTTTATCAGGCCCATAAAGTGAGTATTTAAAATTTTAAAGTTTTCAAATGAAATATACAAAGGTTGACTATTTAGCAGTTTATCAACTTTACCCTTTGATGGCAAAGGGAACAGACAATAAAATAGCTCAAAAGAGGTTTCAAAACTACTTTCTACCATTTTATTGCAACTCTAGAGGACTGGAAACAAGTCTCCCAGCAGGTCCTGGCTGGCTGTGCTCCCTCTCCCCAGAGAGAATATGTGCATTCTTACAGCTGAGGCTGTTGGAAGCAGTTCACCCTCTGCTCTCCCTGAGACCCTGTGGTCATGGCCACCAATTCTAGTCCAGGGCCTGCACCAGGCAGAACCAAGGAACTGGGTTAGCTCTGCCTGGGAAACCCACAGTGCAAGAAGCTACGACTTCAATGACTCCTGGGTCTTGGCTGTTTGCTGATTTCCTCCATATCCACAGTGACCTTCTGCCCCAAGGCTTTCTGTTCCTGCCACCATGGTCCACTTTCCTGCAGTAAGGATGAATGAGTCCAAGTCTGTGTGTACACTTAATGCCATTTTTCTGTGAGGATGCTGAGATCTCATTGATGTGCACACTACAAGATAAGACGAGAAGCCAGTGCACCTTTATGAACTCATGAAGAACATGCAATCTATTCATATTACTAGAAATTCTACTGGGAAAACCTGAATAGACAACTTAAAAGTTGAGGGGGTTAAATTTATTATTTATTATGAGGGTATGCGTATATGCCACAGTGTTCTGTGGAGGTCAGGAAATATACTCTTTGAGTCAGTTCTCTCTGTCCACTGTGTCGGTCCCAGGGATTGAACTCAGGTTGTCTGGCTTGGAAGTAAGTATCATAACCTAGCTCACTAGCCTCTGAACAACAAACTTTTAAGTGAACTTAGGGCACCTTCTTTGACCATTGTTTTTATTACAGCATTTATTTTTTTAGTAGAACCCAACTCCCTTTATTTCTTTTATATTCATGTGTGTGTGTGTGTGTGTGTGTGTGTGTGTGTGTGTGTGTGTGTGCAGGCACGGAGGTGTGGTTTAGAAATCAGAGGACAACAGCAGGTATCAAGGTTTACCTTCCACCTTGTCTGAGATTGGTTCTCTCGTTCACTCTTGCCAGCCAGTTTGTGAGTGCCACAGGATCTTCTCTCCACCTGCATTTCACAGTAGGAATGCTGGAATTGTAAAGATGTGTTGCCTCTCCTGTCTTACATCAATTCTGAAGATCAGTTCCTGGATCCTCACATGTCAACCATTTTACCCACTAAGCTATCCCCTCAGTTCACCAATTCCCTTTAAATTTCATGTGTTGATCTAGAAAAATAAACTACAATCTTATAATAATGCCCACTGTTCCTTTCAAGAGGCAGAAAATGAGCCCAGGGGACTTGCACATACAGGGTCTCTTCAGGGCCACCTGACCCATTAGCACTTCTGATTTGTTGCTGCAAGTAGGTTCACACTCTGAAGCCCAGATGTCATCCACCCTCAGTGGGACAATACAAGACTTTCTGGAGGCAACCCTCTGCCCTAGTGGTTACTGCTTTCTCATCCACTATGTAAGAAAATCAATTGAAAATCTACAGCTGCACTGGAGGAGATGTAAGCCCACGGTAACATGCAGGAAATAATACAAAACTGCTAGGAAAGGCTGCTAAGCCCAGAAGAAAGGAAAAATCTAAGACCACATCATTATTAGAAAACTGTATTCCTAGCCGGGCGGTGGTGGCGCACGCCTTTGATCCCAGCACTTGGGAGGCAGAGGCAGGCGGATTTCTGAGTTCAAGGCCAGCCTGGTCTACAGAGTGAGTTCCAGGACAGCCAGGACTGTCTCGGAAAAAAAAAAAAAAAAGAAAGAAAACTGTGTTCCTTCACTTGGTTATTTACTCATTCATATTTACTGGGCACATACTACAAGCCAAGCACCAAGCTAACCCCTTGGGATCGAATGTTGTAGAAAAGCAGACATCCCCACTGTCTCCTTAGAGCTCACAGTTTGTTGAGGGAGAAGCATCTATCAAATAAAGATACAAATAAATTAATTAAGAGTACAAGTGCTAAGCAATGTGAAGGCTAATTATATGGTGCAGTGTGGGCATATATGAGTCAGCTTCACTCGTTTTAGGGTGGAGGTGGTGGTGGGAGGGTCTTAGAGAAGGCATTCCTGGGAAAATAATTATCAAGCCAAGATGTAAAGAACCTGTGGGCAATGGTTGTGTAAAATGAGGTGAGGGGGGACTAGAGCATTTTAGTAGGAGCACAGAAATAACTGTTCTTGATGATTTCTGAGATCAGGTACAGCTATGGAGTCCATACTGGTCTCAAATTCACAGTCCTCCTGCCTCAGACTCCTCAATTCTAAGGTTACAGGCATGTAATCACCATGCCTCGCTTTTGATGTCTTTTTAATCTTTATTTTGTTTATGGATATGCAGGTCTGTGTGAGTTCATGCCATATATATGTGGGTGCCTAGGGAGGCCAGAAGAGGTTCGTGGATGTCCTAGAACTGGGGTCGTAAGTTGCTGGACATGAGTTCTGGGAACCAAGTGTGGTCCTCTAGCAGAGCAACAAGTGTTTTACCTGTTAAACCATCTTTCAAGCCCCACAATGAACTTATTTGGAGGAAGATGGCAATGGTGGGATCTTAATGAGCTGAGTGCCTACACATGAACTCCCCACAACTGTGGCTGCATGGACAAAAACTGCAGGAGATCAAGCCAAACAAAAATCCCAGCACAGAAAGGGGAGGATCTCATCAAGTTCCGCCCCTCAACCAAGGATCTCTTGGCCATGGATGGTTGCTGGCAGAGGTAGAATCAGTTTCCTTCAGGGAGGAGGATCCTGAGAGGCAGTAGATGGTACCATGCCCATCTGCATCCAGGCAATACTAAGAGGACTCTGTGGGTTTAAAAACAGAGCACATGAAGCTAGGAAGTAAAAGTGATGGAAGAGATAGGAGAGAGATTTAGGGAGAGGGTATGGGGGTAGACTTAATCAAAACACATTATTTGCATGATTAACAATCAAAAACACTGTCACTATGTGCCAAGCTGGAGGTGGAGGATGAAGGGTAGACATCTAGCTGTCTGTTCACAGGGGAAGAAAGGAATAAAATGCTGCTGAAGTTAGGTAGGATGTAGGCACCCATCCGGGGGTGCACAGAACCTATTAAAGCTATTGGTTGTGGCTCAAAGATCCCAAAAGAGCCACTGGGGAATTTTACCCGGGGAGTGTGACCTGGTGGCATTCCAGCCTTCCAGCTGGCCTCTGGTAAGGTTAGCTGCTCCCTGCAAAGCACTGCAAGCCCCTCTTCCCACTTCACGCCCAGCTCTTTATCTCTCAGAGACCAAAGCAAGCTCAGCCTGCCTTGTACACTATAGAGACAAGTCCGCATTCCTCAGAAAGGACATTGATCTTGATGGGAAGATGCTGCAGTCTGAACTGAAACCTACCAGGATCACCAAGGAATAATAGAGTCAGACTGAAAGACTCCATTTGAAGCAACTCAGCGCGGCCACCTGCTAAGAGAAGGAACTTGTTCCGAATGTACAACTGTGTTACCTTTAACTTCCTTTCAGGAGAGGAACCAACCTGAAACACAGAAAATACTCAGGACTCTCAGAGATTATCCAAAGTGAGAGTCGTGTGACTTAAGTTGTTTACCTTCAGAAATAATGAGCTGATTCATAACAACAGAGAAATAACTACACTTCCATGGGAGCGGCCAAGAAAGCCTGGCTATTATCCAAATTTGAGTAAATCACACCACAAACACATGTTAATTTTGGCCAACCCTTATTACTTTGCTGAGTGTTTATTCCTAGTTGTCTAAGCTCCCCGAGTTCACTTCGCTCCAGATCTTCAAAATGCTGCGGACAGGGGGCTGTTTGCAAACCTCTGATCAAGCCCCCTGGCTTTGAACTCTGCGGGCTGCAAGCCAAATCCTGCTTGGAAGACCTCAAGCAGGTCTTCCACATCCTCACCTAGACTTCAGCCTTCTGTCACTTTGTATCCTTGTTGCTTCCCGAGGCTGACAGGCTGTGCGGGGCAGGGGCGAGGGCTAAGAACAAGGTTTTTTTCCTGTCCTCCAGATGCACGTGGTCTGAGGATTACATTTCTTTACATGGATCTCATGATTGCTACATACATGGGGAACTTGGACTGAACAGATGACAGTAGAGTACATGAGATCTATACTTAATCCAATCTCAGTAAATCTGAAGGGTTTCAGTGACACCTAATGTAAACCTTCAGCATCCCTTATTGCATGGAATTGCCATCATCTCTGTCTTATTCCTCTTGTTCTCTTTTTCATTTCACACCTTGTTTCTTCAACTATAATGTAGACTACCTGAGGAAAGAGAACATAATAGATAATAATACATCCTGAACAACGTTCCTTGACTGCTGACCACACTGCATTGCTAACAGACACATGTCAGCCAATTAATGCAATGATAACTTCTTACAAGCAAGGCAACTGCAAAAGTGTTGGCTATACCAAATCAGCAAGGAGTGGGGTGTGGCAAGGTGGACGAAACTGGCGAGAAGGCTCGGCTTCATTGGTGCTTGTTTTTTGTTTTTTTTATATATAATATATATTTTCAATTTACTAATAATATAATGACTCTATGATTTAATTGGTAGGTAGAAGCCAGGAATAGACCTCACTAACTCACACTAATGAGAGGTAGGCCCATTGCAGTCCAACTAAGGTCTCTCAGTAATTGATTTTCTATTTTTAAAATATGTGCTTGCCTCTCTCCAGCCAACATACACACACAAGTTGACTGCCATACAGAATACACTTTGTTCTTTCATTTTGTCGGGTGTACTTGTGTTTTAATTATTTATGATAATACTTAATAGTATATTAGTAAGTGTCCTGTAGAGTGGCATGTAAAAGTAATGAAGTCTTAGTAACATGAGACCACGACAAAGCTCACAGCTATTAAATCTCTGCCCAGAAGTGAAGCAAGACTGTGGGGTTCTTTGTAAGCACCGAGGGCTTGCAGATTAGGGAAGTGAAAATCAGCAGCCTTCTCTGAATTACATTTATTAAGTATATACTGATATTTTAAAACATATTGAATATGACTAATGGATTTGAATATGACCGACACGTTATGATACATGTTTCCTCTCTGAGTGCTGTTTAGGACGTATTAAGACTTCTCTAAAACAGGCTCAGCTGGTTTTCTACTTGATACCATTGTGCTACATACTCTATTTTTATTTCTAATGTTCACAAAACCACATTCTATCTCCAGAATATTAAGGATAATTAGAGCTTGAGAAGATTTTTAAATTTTAAATTAATCTCTTGTACAGTCATGGCTGGAATTATAATCATTTCCTGAGGAAAAATAAGATTAATGTTTTAAAAGTTATGTAAGACTTGACTTTACATTTTTTTTTTGCTATTGGTATATTTTATATACTTTTATTTTTACTTAAATATTCTGTTACATCCAACTTTCCAATTCCAAATTCCAGAAATAAATTTTATGAGGTCTAGTTGAATAAATTCTGCCAAAAACTCTACCAAATACCCCCTCTGACCCCCCTCCCTACAACAGTCCACACCCAGCAAGAACTTTGTTCTGCTCTGCCATTTTAAAATGTTTGCTCATTGCCTTTGTCCGGATAATTGAAGATGTCACCCAGCCCTCGTCAGCTTTTCTGCATAGATGAGTCTTCCCACTCTGAATGGCTCCTTCAGCATCTCCTTCCAATTTTCTCCTCATCCCCTTGCTTTCTCACAGCTCATCCCACATCCTCTTGGAAAAACAAAAGTACACTGGCACCAGGCTCATTTTCTCTTCAGCTCTGTTTCTTCTCCTGCTAATTTTAGGAAGTTTTTTTTTTTTTCTCACCTTGTACTATACTCATAGAAAACTGAAAAGAGCATTTTGTCCTATTACTAAAATATTGAGAATATCTGTGTTTCGAGACTGTACTGTTAAAATGGCCATTTTTTTTTTTAATTGTGGAGTTCTTATTGCTACTTCAGTTTCACTAACAAAAGAATGGAAATTAAGCATGCATAATCAGAACAACTGTGGGACCAATAAATAAACGTCCAGAGAGAAAGGATGTCTTATCTCTATTTTTGTGACTAACACTTGGTACAACCCCACAAATAAATAACAAATAAATATCAAAACGATTAGCCTGACTGAATATTCTTATGGCCAGTCTTTTACAGAAACATATTGTTTTAAAAAGCTCAATCACTTTATTTAATCATCCGCCCATCTGAACTAAAATAGTCATCTTATTAAAATAGTTGATTATGGCTCGTGAACATAGAAAAATTATCCAGGGGATAATGATTAAAGTCCACCGCTAGAAGAAACTTGGAATACCAGGTACCTAGTTTTTCCAGGAGGAATTCAACCTAGAGCCCATGTGGATGGAGAATATGTACAAAGTACAGTTGGAAGATAACTTGAAAGAGTTTGATCTTTACTGTGATCTATTCAAAATGGATTTGCAGGGAAATAGAGTAGAATTTAGACTTATGGCCAAATCACTCAAAACAGTGATTTTATCATAATGCTCAATTTTTAGGTAGATCTCTAGTCTACAAACTTAGATTTATGAAACAAGCAACAACTTGGGAACTCAACGGGTACTTCAAGAGCTGTGAGTGTTGATCTGCCTAGTGATAGCCAGAGTACAGAGCTCAGTGACCAAGGCTGGGATGATTAAATTGCACAGGGACTGACTGTAGTAGACATTATTGCTATTTACTGGAAATTCAGACTGCTTTGTGAACTAGGGTGAGTGTTCCCTATCAGAAGAAATAATTAAGAAACAGGGCTAGAAGACAGAGGCAGGAGCTGACAAGCAGTGATTTCTAAGATAACATTTCTGCATTTATATAGTATACATTTACATACACAGATACATGTGTATTTATGGAGAAGCAGTCACATGTACCCACATAACAGGCAGCTTGCAGCCTGCACCAGAGAAGTCAGTGCTACAATTGAGGTAGACAAGCTAATATGCAGGGATTATCTCCTTTTTTATTCTAATGGTATCTAGGAATCTGTGAAACTGGACATTTTTGACATCCCAGTATTCTCCAATTTTGTGGACTGGGTAGATAACCTGAAATATACACACATACACACACACACACATACATATATATGTATATATATATATATGTGTATATATATATATACATATATATGTATATATATATATACATGTGTGCATATTTACAAGCTGAAAAGTCTGAAAAGCAACAGAAAGCCAGGGAAAACTTCAGGTTCCTAAAGTAATGAAGAATTTGACAGGCAGTGCAGTGAGTTTGAGCTACCTCTTCAGAGATGCCAGAAAGGGGTAGGGAATTACTGTTCTCAGGGATGAGGGACAGGAGGCAAGACCCAGATGCCCTAAGATGAAAGAGATGATCCTGGAATTGGACAGCATAAATTTAAATATGCTTCCCACTTGTACAGGAAAAGAACACAGATTACCTTCTATGTGAATATAAGTTCTAAATAGGGGAGGGGCTAGGTACTTGAGAACTTATAGCCTTGTATCTCCCCTGAAAATACTTTCAAATTTATGAATCAGATCAAATGTATATATTTATACCTTATCAATCTGAAGCAGGATACTACATGCGTTTAAATACAAAGTATTAGAAAACCAAACCTTCAGTGGATAACTATGATTCATTCAAGAAGTCTCAATTCAAAGTTAACTCTCACCTTGGAAATTCCAAAATATAGAATGAGACTTCAAAAAATGGGAGTCATAGGCACAGGAAGCAGAGGGTTATGAATATCTTATCCTTACATAAAAAATTATAAATTATAAATTATGTTTAAATGCTCAAATATTTCACAGGGAATAAAAGAGTGATTAAAAGAGTAGTACTGTATTAGTTTATATACACACTTATTTATAAATACGTATTTATTTGTGTAAGTGAATACCTATATGGCATAGATGTGTCATTTGGTTATACAAAAGAGATTAGTCAGGTATTGAAAAAATGTAAATTAAATGTGTGATTTTTCTAATATAGTAGTTAAAATACAAATTTAAATGTCTAATTAAATAAAAGATTAGATCTAGTTAAAGATAGAATTAAAAAATAGGAAAATAAATGTCTGGAAATGACTTATAATACAGCATAAAAAGTAGAGTGGGGTGATATAAGAAGGAACTATCCAGAGGAGAACAGAAGGACAGAATAGAGAGGATGCAGTATTGAAATAATTAAGAAATCATTCCAAAATCTATATCTATACATTATCAGACTGAGCTAGCCCCAAGATGACAAATCAATGGAATCTAGACCTAGGCACATCATAGTAAGACATCCAAGCAACAAAGAATCAAAGAACCTTCTAAGGGTAACTAAAGAAAGTAAAAAGAAAACATACTATGAAGACAAAATTATACTGAAAGAAGAATTTTTCATAGCAACTAAAACAGAATCAACATAATGGAGCAGAAGTCATCAGTAAGTAGTTGAGAGTAAACAGCTATTGACTAGGGTTGCTTTTGTGACAAGATGACCCTACAAAGAAGTGGACTACGGCATTTTGCCATCCAAAATTTGGCCCAGGTGCCTTGGCTGATGCTGTCATACACAGGCTGCACACACACACACACACACACACACACACACACACACACACACACACATCATGAGAATATGAAAAGGTTGGTTAATACAAATCAAGCCTTTCTAAACTCTGAAAAGGATTGAAGGAAAAGGCAAAGGAGATGACTCAGTGCTCCATGATTGTATGGTAGTAGGGAGCTCTTTGTGCTGCTCAGGGCTTGCATAGTTTTTACTTAAGAAATCAGTTAAGCATACATTGAAATCCATGGAAGTTAGACACAAAGCAAGCATTGAAACTGGTCCACAATAGACATAGCCAGCTCCTTGATGAGCACATTCCAGTGGCTGGTTTTATACAGTCGAGCACCTATCAGGAAATATGACCTCAGTCAGATTAGCACTGTCCAAAAGACATATGATACAATCCAAATATCATTTAAAATTATGTAGCAACTACATTCAAAACAAACAAAAATAAGCAAAAACTAGTGGTTTTGTTTTTACTTATTCTACCTATGTAAAACCATAAAAATGTCATTGAGATAATGTCTCATATTTTCTCATAAGTCTGCAAGTTTAATATTTGTTTTATTTTACTATTTTTATTTACGCAGTTTGTGCATATGCATGTATGCATGTGAGCATGTCTCATGTGTGTGTTTCATGGATGTGAGTATGTGGATATGCTTGCCCACGCACACACCTGCATTAGCCCAAGGAGGACACAGACATTAGGGTGCTTTCTTCCACCCTAGAGATCTCCCTGTCCCAATGTCTTGAGAGAGTCTTTCAATGTGCTATAAGCATACTGATTGGACAAGAGTGCCCGGCTGGGGAGCTTCTGGGAGTACCCTGCCTTCACCCCCAGTGGTAATGTTATAGGCACCTGCGGCCATGCCTAGCTTTTTACATGGGTATGGGTAATTATCTGAACTCAGATAGGTCTTCATGCTTGTCTACAAAATGCTTGTACCCAATAAGCCATCCCCCGGTCTCCAAATTCGACATATGTTTAAAAATAATAGAAAAGCCCAGACACTAACATCCTATTAGAAGTATGTGATGTATGCTTGGTGTTTATATATTTTAGTGTTGAGGGGGGGAAAAAAGAGCTACCCTTACTTCTAAGTGGTTCCAGGCAAGTGGAAACATCCCTAAAACTTACTTTAAGCATCAGTTTTTAAGTTCACATGAACCTTAATTTAACCAAAGACTCACTTTTTTTCCATCACCATATAGAAACTGCCAGCCCTCATGCTGGAGTGCACAGGCCATGACTGTAAGCAGCCTGTTATCAAATCATCTCTTGAAATTTTGAGTCAGACTCTCAGACAGATGGGAGAGAACTTTAGTGTTCTTCAAAAAACATCTGTTCATGTCATAGTGGGCCTACAGAAAGCCTTAGAACAGCCATGGACAGTGGAGCAACTGAGAGTCCATGAGCAGTTTCCCAGTAAAACTAGAAGAAATCAATTCTTCCTCCTGGATATAGAATCTTTCCTTCCTCTGCTTTGCCTTTCTTCCAATGAGCTGCTCTTACTAACTGCTGTGTCCTGGGAGAGCTATTGTACCACAATAAGAACCCCTGAGTTCAGAAGGTCTAGATGTGATCCCTCGACTGTCCATTTGTTGGTTGTATGGTATTAGACAAAGTTGTTTGTTTTATCTGAGCCTCAAATTTCCTATCAACAACGTGGATGAAATGTTATTAATTAATCACATGGTTTAGGGAAGGCTAAGGCGCTTTGCTTCATGCTACAGCGTGGTCGGAAGTGTACAGCGCTGTTAGCTAATGCTGTTCTGTTTTCTACAAAATGGAAGCCTTTTAAGGTAAGGAACTCTGCTGGTCTGTTTGGGAAGTCCACCTCCCTTAGTACTGCTCTGGGCATACAGCTGTGTGCACAATTATTCAGTGAGTGGCTGCTTTGAGCATCCATTCAGATCAAATGCTACCAACCCCTGGATGTAGACTCCACCCTGCTTCATGCCTTCTGTATTTTGCCTCTCTGTGTTTGTGGCTCTTTTATTCACTTTACTCTCTTGCCCTCTCAGCTCCAACAGTCACAACAGTCTCCAAGATGGATGAGAAAAATACAATATAGAAAGAAATATCTTTTAAAAAAAAGTTTAATAAGGCAAAGCTGTCACGGAGCAAAATGGAAAATTAACATCATGGTTGTAGTGGTATGCCATCACCTATAGTCTCTTATCCTAGACAGGGTTCTCAGTAAGTGACCCCCTCCATGTGCGAGGACAGCTGGCTCGCCCTGTAGAAGTAGCTAACTGCTGCTGTCTCCTAGATCAGCGTAGTTGCCCTGTGTGCAGCCATCCTCCCAAGGTCTGGCAGCAGCATCAGGAAGTTGACTCTGTCTGAATCTGACTCTTTGAGTAAAGAACTTCACACTCTATCACAGTGGCTGCCATTGAGTGTAGAAATCAGTTAGGTTATTGCCATAACCTGCTGCAGAATGACCAGCAATGGCTCAGAGGAGGAGACAGTGGCCACTTGGTAAAGATGAAACAAAGAGAGTGGACTGGGCTGGCTTCTCCTTCTGGTTGAAGAAACCTGAGTTCCATCAACATGCTTGCTTCCCCATCCCACACCCACCTCTGAAAATTGCTTCCATGGCGAAGCTGAGCCACCCCGCTCGGCCTCATTCCTTAAACTAAGTTATTACAGCTAATACTGTGGTTAATGGTTTCTGGAAAGATGCCGTCTATCAACAGTGGAGTGTACACGTTTTGGCCTTAAACATTGAGAAATTGCAGGTATGTGAGGTAAAGCCTGGGTGTGTCCGCCTGGAGAAAGGAGCTCATTAGGATTAATCTTTTACCGAGTGACTAATGGTGAAGGGAGGGGGCTCGCCTCTCTAACTCTTGAGCCTTCCAACCTACCGCCAAGCCCCCAAGCTTTCAAACAGGTTCTGTTGAAATACAGCCGGTCAGTTTTGAAGCTATTCCTCCAACATATGGGACTGAAATGTCTTGATTTCTTTTTCACTTTTGTAT
The DNA here is from genome assembly GCA_019843815.1 of Montemys delectorum. Taxonomy (NCBI): domain Eukaryota; kingdom Metazoa; phylum Chordata; class Mammalia; order Rodentia; family Muridae; genus Montemys; species Montemys delectorum. The sequence continues at coordinate 4,011 of JADRCD010225635.1, read as the reverse complement.
ACCACCGCAATTTCTTGAAAATCAAATGGCAGAACCTAAACAGAGGACTTTTCCCTTGCCAAAAATGCGTGCCCGCTCGGGGAGAAATGTGTGGGGATTCATCCAGCAGGCTTCGAGAGCTTCCAGTGCAGCCTGGGAGAACTCGGCTTTCCCTTCTGTTCCGATTTCCTGAGTTCTGCCAGACTTATGTTTGGGAAGAAGCTTTAAGCAGCCTCGCATTTGCTGTGTCGTAGCAGAGCAAGCTTTCTACACTGGCTCCTACTTGTGACTTAGGTGAAATGACCATCCTTAGTTCTTTCGTAAGAGAGACCAAAAGGACTCAAGTCAGGTAGCAGTCGGTTCATAAGACATTCTTATGGGAACTTTTTTTTTTTCTGTCAAAATTCTTACAAAACAATATGAGTTTTCTGTCTCAGTGCTGCAGCCAGCTAATAGAAGTAAATTCTCTTCCAGGGTAATGCAATTGTTAGTCCTCGTAAGCAAAAAGAGGCAAGGAGACGGGCGCTTCATCAATAAGCGCATACAGGCCCAAATACCTACACAAAGAAATATTCAGTATAATTTATGGCATCTCATCATGTTGAACTGCATTCCCAGTAATTCGCTCTGGCAGTTTTTATTCTCAAAATGGAAATCTTGGTATTTTTATATTTTTTGCCTTCATAAAATAAGATGAGTTTGTGTTCAACTGTCGTCCATATACTTGATAATTTGTCTGACTGGGTAAGGTTATTAGCAATTTAAGAAGTAACCCACTTGGATTTTCGGAGTGTTAACAGAAACAGGAGATGGCTGTGGTGATCTCTTAAAAGTAACGATGTAACACACAAAAGGAAGACATAAGTAACAAGATTTTCCATAGGCCAATAACACCAGGGAAATTCAAACTCAAACTCCCTCGATTAATTTCCAGGGATTAAGTGGTTGGCATTGAAGTCAATGAAAGATACATTTTTACAGCGCTGTGAGGTCAATTCAATTCAGAAAAGCAGACGGAGCTGCACATTGGCATTTGAGTACTGCAGTTGAAATGAACCCAGAGCAACAGGGTGACTGATTCTCTTGTAAGGCTCTCCATGTTCGTCACAGAAAGGTGGGAGACAGGGGTCCTAGCCAGAGAATCCTGAAGGTCTCTGGGGACAGAATGCTGGGCTTCTGGGGGCATTTAAAGTATTTTGCCAACACAATAGTTTCACTGAGAAGCATAATGGGCCTAAGCAAGATTGCGTTCTCAATATTGGGGTTAACTCACCTGTCTTTCAGATGGAGATCTTTTTAATCCCCTCAACAAAATCTCTTCAAGTATTATTGATTTTCTTGAATTGGGATGTTGATTTCTATGCTTTGTAATAAGGATATTAATTTCCATGTAAGCTATCTATAAGGATACCTTTGAGAATTATTATCTGCTGTTTTTAACTTTCTCACTTGGCTTCTTAAAAAGTTACACCGAAAGTCGATATAACTTCATACCTGACTCCCATGGTTCCTGTTCACAAACTGATTAACAATCTAGGATTGGCTGATAATAAAAGACATAGACTATATCATCCAGTATGTAAGGTCAACAAGTGTCAATGGCATTGGTGAGGTCACACAACTAGGCATTGGAGATTTCAGAACGTTAATTTATGCCCCATTATTCTTGGGTGAATCACTGAGTCCAAGCATGGACATGGCAAGTCATTATGGGTGAGAAATGATATTTTGCTGTATTTGGTCACCTCTGTGCTAATTTTGGGGATATTGTTTGAAAAGAACTCTTTAAATCCACATTCTTCTATCTGTTGAGTTGTACTGTAGCATCTGCAAGTTTAGGAAACCTTTGAATAGCTGTGAAGGGACGAGTTAAGTGTCAACACATACCCTGCATTATGGTTGCCCATTCTAGTGTTCCAAGATATCTATCAGCAATATGAATGATCTCCCTTGATTGTTAATATGCACATGCATGCCTGTAACTTTATGTACATATGGTTATATTTATATAGACTTCCGTAAATAATGTCAGTAATTAGACTGTATAGCTTTTAAAATGTAGACAATGGAAGGTCATAGATGTGCATTCTCTCTTCACAGTGTAATACTTGAAATGATAAGGTGTGAGCATGTTCTCAGGGCCCACCAAGACCGGGATGCTGACAACAACGAGCATGGTGCCCATACTGTGTGGAGAGGAGACCAACTCCATGTGAATGACCTCACAATGTTGCCTGGGGTTATCAGTCAGCTCTCTGATGGCGAATATATCCCATTGGACTGTTCTTTTATCATCTGAGGGGTCAAGCTCTGCTCCTACCAGAACACACATTAGTTCTGGATATAAATTTGATAAATGCAGTGTGAGGATGTGTACAATGCTGTTTTCACCATGTGAATATTCTATAGGATAAAATCCCACATTAAGTTGTTTCAGATCAATTAACTCACTCTGTGGCACAGGAAGAGCTACAGTGTACTCACATTCTGTGATCCAGTGGCTAAATATGCCACGCTTCCAACTATCTTAGTTAGAGTTTTATTGCTGTGAAGAGACACCATGACCAAGGCAACTTTTATAATGGACAACATTTAATTGGGGCTGGCTTAATCCATTATTATCAAGTAAGGATCATGGCAGCAATCCAGGCAGGCATGGTGCTAAAGATGGAGCTGAGAGTTCAAAGGCAGTAGGAGACTGTGCTCCACATTGGACAGAGCTTGGACACAAGAGACATCAAAGCCCACCCTACAGTGGCACACTTCCCCTAACAAGGCCACACCTACTCCAACAAGACCACTTGTTGGAGATCCACTCCCTATGGGCCAAGCATTCAAACACAGGAGTCTACGGTGACCATACCTATTCAAACAACCACACCTACTAGCCCTCAACAGCTGCTTCATAGAACAATTGAACAATCTTTGGAAACCCAGCTATGTCATTGGTTAAAATGGAAGCTGCATCCCCTAGTAGGCCAATATGCTTTACAGCAGTATCAAATACAGGATACTATTTCTTCCACATTTGGGAATCATGAGGCCAGCAATGACTCTCCTGGTGAGGCACTATAATATATTTTGATGCCATTTCAATCGACTTATATTTTCTTGGTCTAGGGGCCAGAGTTAAAAAAATATCTATTTCCCCCTAAGATCTGGCATCTGCACTGCACTCTCTGAGCAAGACTGATAATGTCCTAGACTCTTTAGAAAGGAAGGCCTGAATCATGGCATCAAGTAAGCAACAATGTCCGAAGGAACTTGATAAGGAAGAAGTGTGAGGAGTGGAAAGTAGGAGAAGGCAGCCATGAACACTAAACACAACGTTGCCACAGTGACAGACACTGTGAAGCCACGTGGTACAACATATCTTCCTCTATTGCTTTATAAATATATATTATCATGTGTGACTGTAGAGACATGCATGGCATCTTTGTTTTCCATTTCTTTTTATTGCTTTATCATTTATTTCAGATGTATTCATTGACAGTAGTTTATGTCTCTATATGGATGCTAGAAGGTATCAAAGGAGAAGAATGTAGAAAATGTCACCGAGGACTTTCTGTCTTCTAAGAAAAGGTGTAGAGTGGTTTTCAGTTATATTTCAGATAATAATTTCAAATGAGGAATACGACTTGTTGAGCTTTTACTTGGAGATTAGCAATAGTCAAAAATGCACAGTTGACACATTTTCAAGAGATGGACTACAGTAAGAATTACCAGATGGTGCTCTGATGGTATTTAAAGTTCGGCATCAGTTGACATTAAGAAGGGTATCATCTCAGGTAATACAGGTGAGCCTGTTTGCATCACATAGGAGGCCTTTCGTCAATGACAATTCTCTCTTAAGGAAGAAAAACTTTACCTATGGATAGCAGATGCAGCCCTAAACAAGCCCTGCATTCATGTGAGCCAAAGAGTACGCCATACTTCTCTTAACAGATTCTATGTGTTCCTTCTTAGTGACTAAACCTGCAGGTATAGTATGTGCTCTCTCTCTCTCTCTCTCTCTCTCTCTCTCTCTCTCTC
>JADRCD010225634.1:14518-32477 GCA_019843815.1 Montemys delectorum | reverse complement strand
TCTCTCTCTCTCTCTCTCTCTCTCTCTCTCTCTCTCTCTTCTCCCATCCCCTAGATAGAGTTTCTCTGTGTAGCCTTGGCTGTTCTGGAACATGCTCTGTAGACCAGGCTGGCCTTGAACTCATAAAAATCTGCCTGCCTCTGCCTCCCAAGTGCTGGGATTAAAGGCATAGGCCATCACTGTCTGGCTTGAAATTTCAGTTTTAATTAAACAGGCCCCTCCCTCCATGAGGTTATAATTTTTTTTACCAACCTAGTGGACAAAGGCATAAATTTGACAAAGTGAAGAACTAGCTGCTCTAATCCCTAGCTAGGAATTCAGCACTGTTGACAAGTATTCAAAGTACTCCCCTCTGGCTTGAGGAATTCACTTAGTTATTTAAGTCTTACAACTTTAGTCCTGTGGTACTCAACAAAAAATATAAAAGTGTTTGCTTTGACATTATTTGAAATCTAGAACCTGCACACACTATAAGATGACTGCCGTAGAACACGCACTCATTTAAATAAGCACAAGAATCCATCTCAACGAGCGCTGCAAAGCCACACGCATCGGCTGTCATAAAGAAGCTCCCAGACACATCATGGAAAAGAAAAATCAAGTTGCAAAACAGGGAAGTTTGGAAAGGCCTGCACTTTAGAGTTTGGGGGTCAGCCTGGAGTACCCAGCAAGACTCTGTTTCAAAAAGACAAATCCAGCAATAAACCAAACCAAAACAAACCTTCAAAACAATAACAAAATCCAAACCTAAACTTAAAACCCCCAAACCCAGCAGAGCCCACGTTGAAAGGTCGTGACTACAAAACATAGGTGTAAACGCTATACATGGTCCATACCTCCTGAAAGTTCTGAGTAGCAAAGGGAGGCTCACATATGCCTCTTGCAGTGCTTTGAGCTTTCAAAATATCCATGTTTTGTTTACATAACTGAGGCAGTTTCCAACTAGGGAGGAGTTACCAAGGAGGAGATATTTCACGGTGTGTGATCTTCATGGTCACCTCATGACGGAGGATGATGCTAATTGTCACGGACCGGTCCGGAGGCCAAGGAGTCTGTTGAGCCACTTTATACCACCCAGGAGCTGCCCCTCCCGCCTTACAATGACTTCACTTGACCCCAACTGTCTGTAACACATTGTGGAAAAACCCTGGGTGTATTAGGCTAGTCTGGTGTGCAAAGCTGTGACTACGTGGCCACTGTCTGAGGAGGATGGGGCCCAGAAAGCTTCAGCCCTTAAAATAATATTAACCCACTTGCAGCCACACGGCTGTAACCATGGCCGAGTCTTCCAGGGCCAGTGTAGCACTGGGAGTGAATTCAGCAACTTCACATGGTTAAGCCTACAAACAACCATCTATTATAAAAATAAATTACTGAAGAGTTGTTTTAAAAAGCTGGGATGAACTTAGTATGGCCAAGATACCTGCATCGGTGAAAATTCCTAATAAGAAGGGAAAAACATTTTTAAGAGAGTTCTTGTCTTTTTGTCTGGATTGACTGTGGGACAGTGATGTGTTGGACAGTAGGTACAAAAGCCTCCACAGTCACTTCAGAGCGGGGACTTTGATATCCTGCTCCTTCCACTGCTCCCCCCGCCCCCCAAAGCAGCTGCTGTTCTGCAGCTCAGCTGGCACAGACCTGGCTCCTCACAGTCTGGATGTGTTTGCCCTCATTTTTATCATTTGCAGGTGCTGCTGGAGTTCGACAAGTGTAAACAAACTCATTCTTAACCTTTCATCTGCATTCCAATCACCAATCCATCGCTGGTGATTAGACCTTTTTATTTGATTGGAACTTTTTTTTTTGGTAGAGCAAAATTAAACCCAAAATACACAAAACAAGTTGTCCCACCTCCCCCAACTCCAGTCCACCTCATAATTTCAAAACCCATGAGCTGTTTGTTTCTTCCCCTTTAAAAACTCAAACTTGATTTCAGCTTGGCAAGATTTCCATAGGTATAGAGGAAAGCATATGAAAATGTAGCGTATTTTTAAACATTTATACCAATGGACTTAGTTTTTATTTTATTTACTTGTGAGGCAGGTACACGATGCCTCTCTGACACACTATAAAGTCAGGGTTCCACACCACTTACTCATATACAAATGTTAATTCATATATAAAAGACAGCACCACCCAATTCCTGAACACCAAGGTCATTTTTGGTGGGTCACTGGCTCTCAAATTTGTAGACCAAACCCTGCCCTCAATGCAAACAGATGGTCTGTCTCCCGAACTTATAGCTCTCAATGTCTGTTGGCCACTGTGCTTTACTCTTTTGGATTAATGGGAGAAAAGATTGCTCTGCTTTAACTTTCTTGTTAACCAGGAATGCTCTTAAATGAACCAAGCCAAAGCCCAGAGCTGGGCAGCCTCAGATTTGGTGGGTTGGTGGGAGGCCTGCCAAGCACTGCCACTTGCCAAGCTCCTGGGGTTTGGGTCCTCAAACATAGGGCTGTTATGAGCAAACTGACCCAAACTTATTAAATGGCTTTTCCTTCTCAGAGAAAGTTCCTTCTTTGCTTTAACTCCTGCCTGACTGCCAAAAGCACAGTAACTGTTGGCTGACTGTACAGACTCCTGTCTGGAGGAGCAAATGCCACTGCTCAACTTCAGTGGGTCTTATTGCTCTGAGTCGGCACTAGCAGTCCATGCATTGGCTTGGGGAAAGGGATGGCTTGTCCTTCTAGGGGTCTGGAAGAGAATGGAAGGGATAAGTGTCCTATAGAGAATAAGAGGATCAGTTAGCTATCTGATTTCTTATTGAAGAAATCAACTGCAGCACGATATACTGGTTTGCACATCAGCTCTGAGACAATGAACTAGGATTAAAGGCATTGCTTTCAGAGACAAATTGCTGCATATCCCTGTCCCCCATTTAACCATATGAATTTAACCATAGGAATTAAGAGCAAAAAACACAAAAACCAAACAACAACAACAACAACAACAAAAACAAACTCAAAAATATTCTTTTTCTAAAATTCTGTTTCTAGAAATCAATTTTCCATTGATAAAAGCATTGGTTTATGAAAACGCAGCCTTGCTGTACAGTGTTGTTGGCAATAGATGACAAGGATGAAGGCAAAGGAACTGAGGTCCTTTTCAAGCAGATCGCTGTTGTGTATGATGTATGAGGTCAAAGAGCAAGGCTGTGGAGTCGGCTCTCACTTTACAGTTTATGTGGGGTTGCTGCAGGTCATCAGGGCTCCTTGGCAAACACATTACCAAGAGAGATCAATCTCTTCAGCCCAGACACTAAAGCTCTTAGGTGGAGGTCAGGTGACGGTAGCAGATCTATGAATTATTAAGCACTTCAAAAACATGGATGGAAAAATCAAGGGGAAAAAGCAAAGGCATGATACAGAGGAGGGGTATGAGACATGACAGGAGAGGCAGTGGTCTCTAGAAGCGTCCCTACAGGTGATGTTCTGTCTGATACATTATATGGCTGAGAAGTCAAAATGAAACAGAGACTAAGAAGGATGGTTGGGAAACCAGGCAGAGCCCCGTCTTAACTCTGGAAGAGTTTCATCCCCCTTAGTCAATATTAGACAGAGAAAACGTGGGAGCGAACACTGCAAACCCAGAGGACAGCTAAACAATAAGGAGAGTGGTGTGCATAGGACCCAGGTTCCATAAGAGCATATAAAGTAGTATACATGTATTTGAACTCAAGAGAGAACACAAGAGGCAGAACCCCCTGTTCCTGTTGATCTCGGAGCAAAAACAGAGGCAGATGGGAATATTGTTAGCTATATAGACCGCCATTTTTTTTTTTTTTTATCACAGCACACAAGTGGCACCTGAACTTTTGAAGATGCCATAGAAGAAAACTTAGTCTTCTGGGTACCCACTATACTCACCTTTCTCTTAGGCTATCAACATGCTTGAAATTTTTTTTTCATTTTCTGGCTACCCCAATATGACCAAATGTTGTACGGGTTTTATTCATGATCGCATACTTCAGACCTGGCTCAGTGTTGGAAAACAGTGGTAATGAATGTTCACAAACTCTTAGTCCTTCAAGTGAGCCCCTGATAGATTCACCTTAACTCTTAACTGTTTCCTGAGAACGGATCCTTACTTTCTGCATGGATCTCTATCTTCATTTTCCAAAGGACAGAAGGAATATGAGGATGCTAGGAAGGCCGAGGCCTGGAACAGCCCCGATGGATCAGCTCACTTGAACTTCATTGCCACCCTAGGAACTCCTGTGCCCACCTCACAGTGAGGAAATCTGAGCACAGAGAGGACAAGGTACCAGGCCCACACTAAATCCACACTTAAAGGCTACATCTGTCAACAGTAAACTATGTGCTTCAAATAAGTGAATTTTAAAACATTTGAGTTAAGGCAATTAAGTATCAAAGCTGTATATACGACTAATCTGCTGCAGATACTTTAAGACTGTAAAATCAACAAAACACTTCCCAAATGGAAAACTTATTGAGAAAATAACCCAGAGTTTCCTCAAATGTGAACAGTCAAAGGAGAAGAGGTCCCTTGGGGTTTAGGAAGCAGGCTACAAAAGCCTTCCTCACCACTCTAGTTTGAAATATTGCCTGTGGGGTGTGGTGGCACAAGCCTTTAATCCCAGTACTTGGGAGGCAGAAGCAGGCAGATTTTCTATGAGTTCAAGGGCAGTCTGGTCTACAGAGAGAGTCCCAGGACAGCCAGGGCTACATGGAGAAACACTGTGTGGAAAAACCAAAATCCAAAATCCAAAAACAAACAAACAAAAAAAAAAGTAAGAAAGAAAAAAAAAAAAAAAAAAAAAAAAAAAAAAAGAGAGAGAGAGAGAGAGAGAGAGAGAGAGAGAGAGAGAGAGAGAGAGAGAGAAAGAAAGAAAAGAAGAAAAAGAAATATTTCCCAGTAATATTCTGAGCTAACATACTCCAATCTTTTGCTAGCATGGTTGAGTCTGGCCCAGCAGACAGTCAAAAGCAATATTTATTATCCTAACTCCTCAAATAAAAACATGCAAATGAACGTTCTTATTTAATAAGACTAGAATCTGAAGTTGAGAAAGCAAATAAATTATCATGTCAGATGCATATAGCATATGCCATGTGACTACAGATTTTATTTCTTTTTTGTTGTTCCTTTCCATTCAAACTTCGGATGACTCAACAAGTTGACTGTTGTGGCCCCAAGCCACAAAGTTAGCAAAGGGAAGTCTGGTAAACATTTTAAAAAGTATCTTTAATTACTAATTTCTACGTACTATGAAATGCCTCTGTTTCTACATAATTACACGGTTAGACTGTTAAACTATAGAATATCAGGTAAATATGAAGTCGTGTTTTCTCCCCCATAAAAGATCATAATTCTGACCAGATGGGGTATGCACAATTAAATTGATTTTTAATAAGAAATTCTTGGCACAATAGAATGTAATCGCTCTAAATTGTATCAAGGACTATGTAAAAGAATTTTATAGTTCAAGGTTTCAGCTCCTCAGTCCAAATCCCTTGCTGGCAATCTAGGGGACCAAAGGCTCTGGAGACCCATAAGGAAATAATGAGCCTTTCATCTGGAGGTCACTGGCTAGGATCTGCTAGCGTTCATTAATGGCACAGCTGTGTTCCACCTCCCATTGCTGGAACAGTGGCAGGGGTTTGTTATGCAAGGGGTAGCAGAAGTGTGTGTAAGATCATTTCATTTATGGGCAGGATCTACCACAATTATTTGAGAACAAGAGTTTTATAACCAATAAAACAATGCTCTTAAGTTATTGACAGTAAGATTTAGTGCTTGGCTCCACAGAGCAGGATGGTCAGAGGAGCACAGAATTCAGATGTTCCATGGCATCTCCATCAGGCCCTTGTCCCTCTGAGGTACAGCCTGGGCAAGGTGTGGACTCTGTGTTTTGTTTTGGGATGTGAAGGGAAAGGTCCCTGTCTTAGTTAGGGTTTTACTGCTGTGAACAGACACCATAACCACGGCAACTCTTAGAAGGACAACATTTAATTGCCATCCACGTAGGCATGAGCAAAAAAAGCTAAGAGTTCTGAAGGCAGACAGGAGAAGACTGGCTTCCAGGGAGCTAGAATGAGGGTCTTAAAGCCCGTGCCCACAATAACACACTTCCTTCAACAAGGCTACACCTACTTTAACAAGGGCCACATCCACTCCCACAAGGCCACACCTATTCCAACAGGTCACACCTTCTAATATTGTCACTCCCAGAGTCAAGCATATTCAAACCAACACAGCCCCATCTACTCTCTCAGAGTAGTACGATAAGGGAAGAATTCTCATTTTATTTCCTTAGGTTTCTTCACAAATGAATGCAAGCATACACGTGTATATACAGAGGTCATCCTTGAGTATCGTCCTCTGAAACTCTGTCCCCCTCCTTTGAACCAGGGTCTCATCTCCTATGCTTGACTTGCTGGCCAGTGAGCCCCAGGCATCCTCCTGCTGCCCCACTAGTGCTGTAAATACAAGCTCATGCATCATCTGGGAACTAAACTCAAGTCCTTGGGCTTCTAAGGCAAATGACTCACTGAGCAATCTGTCTTCCTGTCCATCTTCAAAGACAGTCCATAGTCAAACTATCTGCTTATACTCATGCTCTATGCTGTCAGCAGTAGCTACCTGTGTGTTGAAACAATTCAGTCTGAATGGAGATTAGAAAAGTTTTGAGGGAACATCACAGAGGCAACTTGCAATTCTCTCTGGATGATTGAGCAAGACTCTCCAAAGGGGGGTCGGCCCCTGGAAGGCAGGAGGACCCCTGGAAATAGAGGCATTCGCCTGTAGGAGTGTACAAGGTGTACATTTCAGGGTGAGTAGAAGGAAAATGAGGTGGAAGAATCTCCAACTAGCAGATTATTCCAAACCGGCAAACAGTGGTACATGTGTCCTCTCATAGAAAATGGAAGATCCGCTGGGCAGTGGTGGCACACCCCTTTAATCCCAGAACTTGGGAGGCAGAGGCAGGTGGATTTCTGAGTTTGAGGCCAGTCTGGTCTACAGGTCTACAGAGTGAGTTCCAGGACAGACAGAGCTACATAGAGAAACCCTGTCTCGAAAAAAAAACACAAAAAAACAAAAAACCCCAAAAAACAAAAAACAAACAGACAAAAAACTGGAAGATCCAAGTACCTAGAGACTTTAAAAAAAAAAAAAACCTCAATATATTTATGATTTACTGTTGACAAACATGTAAAAAAAATTACCATTTGAATCTATTTTTTTAAGCATGCAGTTGAGTAGCATTAAGAATGCTGGTAGGGTTGTGCAAGCATCACCAGCGTCCACCGCCCAAGTCTTTGTGAACATCAAGACTATGTCCCCAATGAGTCACTCTCTCTTGACTTCCCACTTTGTGTCTCTGGGACCTTTTCATGTTCAGTTTCTAGGAATCGGGCTACTCTGGTTATCTCAGGAATAAGGCATTTGTCTTTTTCAGTCAGCTTACAAGATTTAGTTCTTTTATTCTTTTATAAAGTCGAGATGACCAAGGTTCACCCACAGACAGATACTTGGGATGCTTCCCACTTGGCGCCCTTGTTTTTCTATTTCATCTCTCACATCTGTGTTGGGTCCTAGAAGTTGGGAGATAGCGAACCACTGAAGCCATGGAAACCTGCAGATGACACAAAGGGCCCACGGACCGAGCTTCCACGGCTGCAGGACCAGCTTTCTTCATCCTCAGCAACACTCAATCTTTCCTGTCCTTTCAGTTTCTGAAGTTTTCTCCTGAGCATCCATTCTCACAGGTACGCAGTGATATTATGACACTGATGGTGAGTGATGTTGACAACAATTTTATAAAGGAATTGGCCACTTGCATATCTTTGTTTATTCCAGTCTTTTTAAAATTTGGTTTTGTTACTGAATTGCAGTTCTTTCTATATTTAGAATACTAACTCCTTATTCTGTTTTGCAAATTTTTTTCTATTTCATCTCTTACTTGTTGATAATATCCTTTACAAAAAACACATGCAGTTCTGTTAAATTCCTGTTCATCTTTTTCTTTTGCTGCATGTACTTTTGATGTATTCTCTAAAAAAAGTCACTGCACAATCAAACAGAATGAAACACCCCTCCATTAGCTTGTACAGAGTCAGTTCCTGACAATATGGTCTTGGTACCCCTGTTGACTGTGGTGGTTTGAATATGCTTGGCTCAGGAAATGGCACTATTTGGAGGTGTAGCCTTGTTAGAGTAGGTGTGCCACTGTGGGCATGGGCTTTAAGACCCTTGTCCTAGCTGTTTGGAAGCCAGTCTTCTCCTGTCTGCCTTGAGATGAAGATGTAGAACTCTCAGCTCCTCTTGTACCAGGCCTGACTGGATGCTGCCAGGCTTCTGCCTTGATGATAATGGACTGAACCTCTGAACCTGTAAGCCAGCCCCAATTAAATATTGTCCTTGTAAGAGTTGCCTTTGTCATGGTGTCTGTTCACAGCAGTAAATTCCTAAGACATTGACAATCATTTCATCACATGTTCACTGGTTTGTGTCTAGCCCTTTTCCTATTTCTGAGGTCACAATCCTGCCTCTTCAAAGTATAGTACTATGCTGTTGTAAACATTGCAGCTTTGCTTTGTGAGCCCCTCAACTTTGCTCTTCCCTTTCAAGATTGTTCTGGATATCTGGGAGTCCATGCACAAGCCATAAGAATCTATGATAACCTTTCCATTTCTCATGTATTTTTCTTTTTTTCTTTTCTGTTTTGTTTTACTTAGAGACAGTCTCATTAAGTATCTCAGGTTGGCCTTGAACGTGAAATGATTATCTTGCCTCCAGATTACTGGAATTAAAGGTATGTGTGACCAAGCCAAACTTAAGTTTCTCTGTTTCTGAAAAAATAGGTCATTAGGATGATAAAGATTGCATTGAATGGGTAGCTTTGTTCTTAACAGACATTTAAAAGTAACATTTGAAACCTGTAAGGATACAGTTAAACAGCAGCAAAAGTTATAATTTCCAGGAGAGGTTATTTTTTATATAGAAATGATAAAATAAATAAATGCACCCTGCTTTTTAATGCCATGAATGCACTTTACTTATCACAGATTCTTATGGTAATTAAGAAAGGCACGAGCATATACTTTAGAATACTCAGAAGTTTCTTACTACTTTCACCTTGAACTTATTTTTCATTTGAGTTGATTCAGTTTTATCTCAATGTACTTTTGTTCGAATGTCTTCGACACAAGAATCATGAGAATGGAAATGAAAATGAGTTTTCTCTTAATGTACTGTGGCTGCACACAGGAGGAATGTTGGAATGTTTTCTAGACTGAGCTTTTGTTGCAGTTCTTAGTGGTATATATTGTTAAGAGCAACACATTTGATATTTATCAAACAAGTAAAATTTTGTTGAAACTGTAGCTCTTTTTTAAAAAATTCTTTGTGAATAGTGCTGTCTTTTTGTTAAAAGAATTGCAAATCATAATAAAATAAATGGAACTATTCCGTAGCTCATTGGTTCAGATAACCATGAAAAAATACAATCAAGTGTTAGATTGAGGCAGGATTTGATCACTCGTAACCGTACTGGTCCTACAAGACCTGAGAAAGCTACTTTACGGAGTGAGTAACAGTGTGTAGCTTCACTAGAGAGGAGTCATCCATCAATAGCCTTTTGATTCATGCGTTAAGAAGGAAGGACACAGTGCTCTGATGATGGAAATGTTTAAGATCATTCAGCTCCTCACATCTTGGCTAGGGAATTTTGAGAGATTCCTGAAAGCAAAGATACAGAAACTTCTGACCTTTGGAGGCATTTTTTACATAGTCAGGAGCCTCCCTTGTTTTCGTAACCTCTAGGAAGCATCCCTTAAGATTGTTCACACCAAGGTGTCCCCAGGAATTCAAACATTTTGGCTATGCTCTCATTTACTGCACCTTTTCCATCAACACACCCAGAAAGGTCGTAGAGAAAGAAAAGTTTCACTCAAAACTTGATTTTTGCTCTGCTGCCTCCATCGTCACCATCAATAATCATCATCACCACCACCACCACTATCACCATCCTCCTCATCATCACCATCCTCTCCATCAACACTATTATCACCACCACCACCACCATCACCACTATCACCATCATTATCTTCATCACTACCATTATCATCACCATCACTACCACCAATCATCATCATCATCAACAACAACAATGTATCATCAACACTCCTATGCCTTGCTGACATTGTGTTCAGGCTGAACAAAGTTCTCTGCAGAAACATAGCACACGTAGTGATCATCCTTAAAAGTTGCAGATCTAGCACATTCACAGTTTGTCAAATGTCTGCGAAACTGACTGGCAACACTTGCCTTCACTACTTAAGATAAAAAGTCCCAATTTTGTAACCCTATGGGAACCATGTTACTTCTGAGCTTCTGTCTGCAGGCAATGTTTAATGGGTTGAGCAGAATCTTGCCATGCACTTAATACCTGTACAAAATGGAAGGCGGATGCCTCCCATACTTCTAACCAATGCTTTCTCTGGACTCTTCCTCAGTAGCAAAGTGTCTTTGACCATCATGAGAGGTAGAAGCGGCTAGTTGCTAGTTCTCACTAAAACTAAGTGTTGTCTCTTTGGTGTGCTTTCTCCTGATTATTTTGTACCACAGTCAGATTCTGAGGGGCAAGATGTCTTTCTTTCTTTTGTGTACTGGGAACAGGACTGTGGAGATGGATATGAGGAAGGAGAGCTGAGAGCACATGGGTGTGGAAGTTAGCTATGGAGGGCCTCCCTCTTCTGAAAGGTTTATCTGCCCAAGGCTGCTTTTTGCTCTAGAATTGACCCATTTGAGCAAAATGGGTCCCCAGGGCTACCAGTTAGGACATGGGAATCATATAACTGCATTAGACCTTTTGGAAGGACATTTGACAGAACCATATAGAGGGCAGACCCAAGGGCTCGGAGAGTCAGAAAAGCCAGTGAGCTGAGTGTTGTAGAGAGATCCTCAGAGAATGTGATTGATGGGAATCATAGAGGGTGGTGGCAGCTGAGGAGGACCCTGGAAGGACTTTGGAGGGGTTAGAGAGGCAGTAATGACAATGACCAGAGCTTCCAGCTATGAGCTCAGCAGGTGGGCAGCACCTGCATGCTATAGGCAGAAAGGAAAAGTGCAAGGTTGATGCTAAGGGACTGTTTTAGGAAGGGAAAATGTCTGTAAGGTTAACAAGTAGGCAGGAATTCCATCACTGGGAACAACCATCCCCCACTGGCTCCTGTCCGGAGGCTGGAAGAATGCCCTGGGAGGTTCTGGCTGACAGTGATATGTGCAGATCAAAGCAAAGACTTGGTACATTTTATAGATGGAACTTAAAATACACGGTTTATTTATCTTAACCCTAAGTAAATTCTTGCTCCTGGCCAGAGACTTCCATGTCTGTGTTAATTGGCCAGGACAAGGGCACACGGTGACTTCCAGAGCAAGGCTGGGGATGACTGTGTGGAAGGAAGGGGTAGATGGGGTTGGGTCAGCTCAATAATCCTTTCTGCTTTACAGGTCAGGAACTCCATGAGATGTCTGAACTAAAGCTGAGCTACACACTGTGCAACATCACCCACCCCTCCACTCTGCATCCCACCTGGGTACACCCAAACTGCAGCCCCAGTCCATTTCTTATTCTAAATGTTAGGGGTTAAATGGTCTCAAGTTTCAGATTTGTATGTTTGGACTTTGAGATACTTACATTGATGAAACAATGTCTAGGGGAATGGACACCACAGTGTCTCTCTACAAAGTCAGCTTATGTCTTAGGGTTACTACTGCCGTGATGAAACACTGTGACCAAAGCAACTTGGGCAAGAAATGGATTTTTTTTTTTTTAGTTTATGCTTCTACATCACAGTCCATCATAAAAAGAAGTCAGGACAGGAACTCAAGCAAGGGAGGGACCTAGAGGCAGGAGCTCATGCAGAGCCCATGGAGGGGTGCTGCTTACTGGCTTGCTCCTTGTGGCTTGCTCAGCCTGCTTTCTTATAGAACCCAGGTCTATCAGACCAGGGGTGGCCTCACTCACAATGGGCTGCGGCCTCCTCAATCAATCACTAATTAAGAAAATGTCCTACAGGCTCATCTACAGCCCAATCTCACAGAAACATTTTCTTTATTAAGGTTCCTTTGTCTCTGATGACTCTAGCTTGTGTCCAGTTGATATAAAACTAGCCAGTACAATGTATATTCCCTGTATATCCTATGAATATATCCCATTGGTGATTTTATATAACATTTTAAGTGCACCTGTGCTTTGACTGGCCTGTTACATGAAGTCCAGAGTGGAGTTTCTATTTGTGGTACCATGTAGGTCACATTTAAAAATGGTCTGGATTTGGAAGCATTTAGAATGAGGGACAAAAAGCCTATATTGTGTTCTGGTACTGAACCATGGAAGCTTCTGCAAAGGTTCCAGTGTGGAAGCTGCTTCAGTGGGCAGAGCTCTGTGATCTCAGAAAATAGAAGATGCCCCTTCTCTCAGATAGTACTTCCCAAGTCATAAAAAGTCACAGATACGCAGTGGATTGATGCTGGTGAATCAGCTTAATGTCATAGGAAAGCCATTCTGAAAGATTTTTCTTTCTTCTTAGTTAGCTCTCAGTGTCTCAGAAGGAATAGCAGCACTGTAAGGAAGCCCTTGCAGCCCGTCTGGCATTGTGACCACTGTATTGCCTTGTGCTTAATTATGGTTTTCTTAACATTTAGAGAACATGACTTACTGAATAAAATCTATTGAAAATAAGCCATTGATAAATAATTGTACACCATTTGTGCACATATATACATATATATGGTATAAAATAGTAGCTCAGGATTTGATAAAATTGTTTTAAAACTATGTTTTAAAAGCCATAGAAAGATGTGGGTGTTACTATAAATGGGGCATCAATAATCTATAGTCATTGCATGTGGCAGGGAATACATTATAGGGAATTATAATTCTAAAAATGTTTCCTCTTGCTGTAAACATATCTTAGGCTTCCCAACTTATAATTTGAATATCTAGTGTATTACACAGTCACGAACACCAGAGGAAAAAACCCAGACCTCATTCCACAGACATCTCCTTGGTTGTCACTGGAATATACACACATGCATTCATATAGAGAGTTGCATTATCTATTCTGGCCTTCACAGTCGCTCCAGGAGTGAGTGTGCCTATTAGGTCTAAAAAGTCTGTTTTCTGTTGTTTTCAAGACTCTTCTAGAAACTCATTTAGGAAAGAAGAATACATGGGTCAAACTGCAGAAAATGTCAGCTCTGAGCACAGGGCCACACTACAGCAAGTTCCAGCTGGTTAACGAGTATCTGAAATGCAAGAGCAGCTGAGCAACTCAGAGTTTGCATTATCAGAAAAACATATCAAGAAATGAAATAACTACCCAGAGAAAGCCTAAAAACATACTCTGTAGTTCTAAGCAGCTTTTAAGAAAGGGGGAGGGCAAACGGGGAAAATGGAAATCAGGAGGGAACATGGGAAAAATTTTATTCCACAGGCCCAAAGACATACAAGTTTACTAAGATCAAATTGTTACTATAAAAATTTGAAGAAAAATGAAGTTTCAAAACATATTGCAAATTGAAAAGAAATCAGAGACACTAGAAAGCAAATAAAGGAGCATATTGGAACATAGAGGGGCTAAATAAGTAGGTCAGATGAAATGTAAGTAGTGCATAACATGAATCTAGAAAGGTTCTTAGAGAGCCGTAGGAAGACAGAATATAGAAAACAGAAAGAAATAGTTTACACAAAAGCAAAGCTGAACCTAGTGATGCCCACTTGTAACCCCAGCTACTTCGGGAGTTGAGGCAAGAGGATCACTAGTTCAAGACCTGCCTGAACTACAGAGTAATTTCAAAGACCAAGTAACCTAGTGAAATCCTGTCTCTAAATAAAAAATGGCCTGCAACTGTAGCTCAGCAGGAGGGTCCTTGCACAGAATATACAAAACTCTGGGTTTGAGTTGCATCACTGACTAAGAAAGTATAAGAGAAAAAAAATCATAGCTAGGAGATAACAAGTCTATAGATTGGAAGGGTGCTGGGGAAAAGGAAAAACATAAAACATGCACACAGCTTTGTAAATTTCAGAACACTAAAAATAAACAGAAAAAAGAGTTTTTTCAGGGTATAAACAAAGGATGGAAAATCAAAATTACAGTGAGTATCTCTCCAGCCAATACAGAGGAAGCTAAAGGACACACAGAGTTCTAAAAGAAAATAATAGCAATCTAAACTTTTATACCCAGATAACTTAACCATCAAATGTAACCAGAAAGTAAAGATGTATCAGAAGCAGCTTATGTGCTTCATGAATGCAAGTGAGGAAACAAGAAAGATAAGGAATCCAAGAACCACTATCCTTGAAAAAGATCAAAGAAAATCCAGCATCAAGCAAAGGGCCTAGAGAAAAAGTAGTATGGATGGGGACTGGAGGACCAGGCTGTAGAAGGCAGGAAAATGTGGAGGTGAGAGATAAAAACACCTATGCTCATTAGTGTTCTGAAATTTACAAAGCAGTGTGTGTGTGTGTTTTATGATTTTCCTTTTCCCTAGCACCCTTTCAATCTACAGACTTGTTATCTACTAGCTATGATTTTTTTTTCTTATACTTTCTTAGTGAGGCAGCTACAGAGAGCATTAAATGCACAGGGGATTCGGACAGGATAAGAGACAAAGGAGGGTGAAGAGAGCATAGGAGTTGGACAGAGGTCTGCATCTACCTACAACCCTAATATTTAGGAGGCTGAGGCAGGAGGAATTTAATTTTAGCCCAGCTTGGGCTACATAGTGAGACCTTGTCTCAAAAGATCAAGGTCTGGGGGCTTAGTTCAGTGGCAGGGAACTTGCCAAGAATAAGCAAGGCTCTGGGTTCCATCCCCAGAACCATGAAAAAGAATGAATGAATACATATGAATAAGGAACCACACATTGAAAGGAAGAAAATTCCTCTCTCTGGCTCAACAGTAAGCTGTTTGCATAATCTTAGAGATGCTAATGTGGACTCCTTGAGTTAACACAAACTCTGCTGGGACAAAGACAAAGAGAGAAGGCTGCAGAGTCCACAGGAAAGCAACATCCACTGGGACAAAAGTCATCAGTGGTGGGTAGACTGGGCTCATTTGTACAAACACATTGTTTAGAAATATGAAGACAACACTTTTGAGAGGAACAATTTGAAAGGTTTTCTTTAGAGTTTATGACTAGGAAGGAAACATCTTTTAATGACATGTAAATATATCCGTAACACTGTTTCTACATATAAGGATGTCCGTACATGCACTATGTATGCCTCAGGTACTATGGCTTTTCCATGAAGTCTGATCTAAAAACTATAATTGATTAGATTTAATAGGAACACTGAATAAGTCCAGAACTACCTGGTGTTGTTCAGTTCTACAATGGCATTTGAATCAAGCGTGGCATTTTTCTACTACCAAAGTCATACCATTGATATTGCTGTATCTCTCTGCCAAGTGCATTCTCCATACTAATTATCAATTGAGGTTGTGTGACTACATCACAGTCAGTGTAATTTATGTAATTAAATGGGGAAACAGCTATGAAAGCAGCTGCTGTCTCTTAATTAGGAAGGCATGGTCTTTAATATAGACACAGCCTTTTGTTTTGTTTTTAAGGTAAGCAAATAACAGAAAAAATTTAAGACTATTAGATGGTCCCTTATGATCTGTATAATGCTATGGGTACAACTTACAAATTGCTAATAAAAATATGAAATGAAATGTAAACCTAATTCATAATTCTTTTAATATTTACTTTCCAAAAAGCTGGCAATCATTGAACATGCCTAGATCATCACACCAGTTAGTGTGTGTGCGCGAGTGCACGCACATGTGCACACACACACAGAGGTCTACCCAAGAAACATCTGACTGGCTGGTAACTATAGATTAATTCTGGCCTTTCCTTCGCACTTCTTCTCCTTTTCAATGTCCCATTTCTCTAATTAAGCCACTAATGCCTCTGTATTTGAACTGTTTAGAAATTTATTTACTAGTACAAACACAGTCCCACGAAACTGCTGCTGGAAATGGATCTGTGAGTCAGTTATCAGCGCCAGGCAGCTGGGAGAGATTAATTCAATGTATCTTTACTTTCATTACTGTACTGGGTATTGGGAACAGCGAAGGGCCCTCTCTGCCCTCGGAGGTTTTGAGATTGGGGTTGGAAGCAGTAACTGACTGCATCATTGACTTTTTTCATCCTGAATGTGATAAATGCTCCCAAGAAGTGGGAAGCAGTGGCCCCCAATGAAAGGATCCCCAAGGAGAGGCCCTGTTGGTAGAGGCCTCGCAGGCCTCTCAGTAGGGGAGCACCTGCCCCTCAAGCTGCAGTCTTAATCTCACTGTCCAGAGAAACACACTTCTGAATGAATTGGGAGATGAGGCTAGATGCAGGGATAAATTCAGACACAGGAGGAAGCTTCATTCATAAAATGTGTTTTTCCTACAACAGTCAATGGTGAATGGTCACAGACAGAGGCGTGGAGGTAAAGCTGTTCTGGCCATCTTTTCAAAGCAAGCAAAATGCAACAAAAACTATCAAAACAACTTTCTCTCATTTTTAGACTCTGGAAACGGCTCACAGCTGTCTCCCCAGGAGCTAACTGCTGTGACAAGACGCTGATGATGTTGAGACATATTTGTAATATTTGTGCAGGTTCCCCAGGCCTTGGCCTTCGGAGTACTGCTTGATGGGTTATTGACCATGTGACCAGGCTCCACTCCAAGTGCTGGAGATATGTGGACATAGATAACATCCTGCTTCTAAGGCCATGATGGACCATACACCGGATGGCCTAGCATGCTGCAGCTGGGTGGCCTGCTTTACTGTAACCTGAACAGATGAGGAGTGGCCTCCTCCTTCCAATGCCACTGGCCATGCTCTGTCCCCTGAGGGGCTGCAGCTCCTGATCACAGCAGGAGTCCCGCGAATGCTCTTTGGAACTCTAATGGTCTGACTTCCAGTTCATTCTGAATTTCTCATGTGTCCCTCGACAATTTTGTGCACACAAAGCTTGAAAGGGCAAACAATAAAACCTTTCATTAACACACTTTACTTTTCAAAAAGCAGTATGGCATTGTCAGATCATGTGAATATGTCAGCCAGGTCACTGTCAAGATCAGATCATTTAATATGTAGCATGTGGATATTCATCATGTGGTAAATTTTAGCAAATATAAACCATTTCCCATGGGTAGCTCTTAAAAAGCATACATCCTTCTTTCTGAGGGTTTATATTTCTGTCTCCTCAAATTCTTTGGAAATAAAAATCTCTTGCCTCTGAACATATGGATTCCTACTTTAGGTCTAAAGCAATCCATTTATATGGCCACAGAGGCTTCTAAAAATTAAGCCATGAGTATTAGAATGTAGATATTTGAAAGATTTATAAAAAGCAATTTAAGTAGAAATTGTACAAATATAATTTAAATAGATATTTTGGTAGTAAAAGGGCTTTGATGAGCAAAGAAAATGGTCTGAACCCTGCTTTTAAAATGTTTGCTTGTTTCAGAATGCTCTTATTTCCACCCTTAAATTAAGGCCATTTCTGAATAGGGTGCATCAGGCACAGACTAAAGCATCGGCTGATGACCGGCCTCTGCTGGTTACACAGTAAGTAATTCAGTTCCTATGGTCAGCTAAAGTTACTGCAAAATCCCAAACACCAACTCCTTCCTCTGGTGTGGGAAAGACGTGAGCCCAGGGGTCGTGCCGCTTTGTGGGGCTCCTTCTGTCTTCCCCAGTGCATAGGGGAAGTTCAACACAAGCAGAACAGGCCAAAAATAGGTAGAAACAATAATTCTAAGAAAGTAAACAGCATAAATGAGACAGAGAAAAGGAACCCGCCTCTTCCTGGGGCTTGTGGCAGTTGTGAAACATGGGTAGAAATCTTTGTGTCAAGGATCAGGAATTCGCACGCCTTTAGTCCCAGCACTTGGGAGGCAGAGGCAGGTGGATTTCTGAGTTC
>JADRCD010225633.1:0-14228 GCA_019843815.1 Montemys delectorum | reverse complement strand
CATACGTCATCACGCAGATATAAAGGAGAAACCCTCCTCTCTCCTCCGTTTTTGTTCTCCCCTTTCTCTCTTGCTTGCGACCTTCCCCCACTCTCCCCAATTAAACCTTCTTTACGTGGTATTGTCTGGACCTGGTGTGTGGTGTTTAACGCGAGTCGTCTCTTAAACTATCATCAACCATCTGTAACTTTTAGTCCCAGGAGAACTGGTGACTCCTACTGGCTTCTATGGGCACTTATGCACACAGGGCACAGATACAAATGCAAGTAAAACACCTATGTGTTTATAAAATATAAATAAGTCAACAAAAAGAAAGAAAGAGAGAAAGAAAGAAAGAAAGAAAGAAAGAAAGAAAGAAAGAAAGAAAGAAAGAAGGCAGCGTGACTGAGAGAGAGAGCAGCAGCAGACGGAGTTGGTGCAGGCAGGACATCGAGGCTCTGACAGGCTATGGCCATAAATTTTGTTCTAGGCATGACAAGGCCCTGCCCCATTCCCAAGACATCTCACATCTCCTAAACTGGCATCTCTAATTTGTTATATGGCCAAGGATGACCTTGAACTCACTCGTGGTCCTCCCGACCCTCCTGGGTGCTGAGATTACAGTGTGCACCACGGGGCCAGATGAACTTGTTATGTTCTCTTGCAATGGGATTTCATTCTATAGATGAGGCTGGCCTGTGACTCTCTGGAGACTGTCCTGATAACTGGCAGGGCTGAGTACACTGTGATGGCCTGCTGTGGCTTTAAAGAAACAAAACGCAACACAACAACCCTTCTCCCAGCCAAGAGAGCAGAAACAACCCATCGAATGCCTGTAAGAGCTAAGCCTTAGGCAAGGTGGCCAGATGCAGAGACCACAGATGTTAGAGGTTCATTAAGGGGAAAAGTCCTGAGTGGGCAGATCATGGAGATGGAATGGATGAGGAGCTGCTATGGCCTGAGGTCGGAGGATGTTCGTGACTCCTAGTGGGGACAGTTTTTTTTTTTCTCCTAAAATTAGCTGAAGGTGATAAACATACCAAAAATATTAATTATACACAGCAAATGGATACATCTCATGGCATATAAATGTTATCTCAACAAAATTACTTTTTTTTGAGAGAGAAAGAAAGAGAGAGGGAAAGAGAGAGAGAGAAAAATATCTCAGGTGTCTCTAGATGACCTGGATCTCACTATGAGGCTGAGGGTGGCCTTGAACTTATGATCCCCTGCTTTCATTTTCTGAGTATCAGAATCACAAGCATGCATCACCATACTGTGTGTGTGTGTGTGTGTGTGTGTGTGTGTGTGTGTGTGTGTGTGATTTCTTTGAAGGAATCATTCTAATTAGAATGGAAAGATAGGGCACAAAGGCTGGAGCTGTCCCTTTGGAAGTGACATCACCTGGGCTGAGCCAGGACAGGTGCAGGAGAGAGAGAGGCTGGAAGATGCAAAGAAAGTTCTAGAACCAGAGCTGGCACTTGCTGATGTGTTGGCAGGAGAGTGGCTGAGTTCCAACTGTGGTCTCTGGCTCACTGGCTGATGGGGACATCCCGAGACAGAAATCTGGTGTCCTACAGTTTGCCAGTTCGTTCACACTGTGAGTGTGTGTGTCGGGTCACCTTTCTGTGTGACTGTGGGACACAGGGAAGTGGGTCCTGGGCTACTAATTCCAAAGCTGCCTGGGATGGCATCTAAAAGCCTAAAGACCCAGTGAGGTCATTGGATGCAGATGCCACTGTGACTAGGGGTGGCAAGTAGCTTCAGCCGGATTCACCATCAAGGACAGGCCTGGACTGTGATTAGCTAGAAAGTAGGTCTGTACTGGGGGCCTGGATGATCTTGACACAGCTCCCATGGAGTCCAGATACAGGGAGAGGTTTGAAGAGGTTTGTTTTCTGAGGTTTCTGTATGACTTCTCAAAAGAAAGCAACAGATGCCCAAAGATGTCCTGAATGTACACTGTTTCTAACCTGGTGGGGACAGAGAGCCTGGCTTAGCTGATTTTACTGCCCACCAGCTTCCTGGGCCCTTTGAACAAAACCAGCGACCCAACTGCACCCTGAGCTGGTTGTGGGCACCACTGGGCAGAATTGAGGACCAGCTGGGTTTCCCTGGTGAGAGTTTTGGAGTGTTGAGCACTGAATGCCTGATCCAAGAGTTTTTCTCTGCATAAAACCACCCTTCCCTCCTCCACGATGCCACCTAGGAACAAGAGAGACAGGAAAATGAAGACAGCTCAGAGTTCCAAAACGGCTGCTAACATCAGTTTGACATCTCCCGTGAGTTAAAGTCAGATGGACTGCTGGTTTGAGACTCACTGTCCCAGATTCTGCTCTGCTCTACAACATACGGGGGGGCATCATGGTCCCATGGAGTCAGAGGTAGGGAGTTCAAGGCCAACCTGGGATACATGAGACCCTGTTTCAGAAACTAATAAAACCCGAACGATCCTCAGCCAACGAGTGGAATGTGAGCTGCTGTCCAGATGGGGTGGTAGATCCAGCACGTGAGGGGAATTGATGGGGAGGGGAGGGAGAGGCTGTGGGGGAAGGGAGGGGTAGATGGGCAGACACCAGCAGCCTCTGGGAACAGATGTTTGGCCTGAGCCAACTCACCGCTCTGTAGGTGAGGTATTAGCGTTTCCTGAGTTTCTCAAAGCAGCAGGAAGGACCTAGAATCAGAACATCTGAGGCCTCCACACTGCACCCCCTCCGCAGGTGGAGGGGTCTCCGGGCTGGTGCCTCCCCCTCTGGCAGCCCCTGCCTGGCCTCCTCCACCTGACTTCAGCCGGAGCCCCTGGGCAGCCGGCAAATCATCATCCCAGCTTCCCAATTTCAACCATCTCGGGGCTAACGGCCAACGCTTGCTCAATGAGAAAAGCAGAAAAGCATTTGGATTTATTGCTCGGAGAGTTTGTTCCATCTCTTGGGTCTGTTTCATGCTGTTTTCTCTAAGTTTCAAAGCATTGTGTTTAAAAAGGAGAACTCCTCCGATGGCAGTGTTTTGCCTCACGTTTAAGTGGGGGTTCTATAGTTTACAAAAAACGTTGGCATAGTAACAATAACAATCATCACTGATGTGAATGGTATTCCACAGGGGAGACTCACGGAGTCCCAGTGTTTCCACCAACTGAGAAGAAACTGGGCTCAGATAGGTTAGGGGGGTGCCAAGGCCACACAGCTCAGGGCAGGGCACAGCTGACCATAGGTCCACCTGGCTTCAGAGACTGGGCTGGCCCTCTGGTAAGGTAACTCTGTCCTCTCTCAGCTTGACCCTGACCTACCTCAGCCATCTGCAGACAAACTGTGAGCATGAAAAAGTCAAAATGGGACAAAACCCAGGGGTGTGCTTGGCAAACAGTCAAAGGAGACATCGGTACAAAAATGACCACTTGTGTACCAGGGGACACTTGTGGTCCCAAACAGAAGGTTTTGTGCTAAGATCGGTTTTTTGTTTGTTTGTTTGTTTGTTTGTTTCAGCAGAGCCGAGCCTGAGGGTCTGACAGGGTCTGAGGATGACACTTGCTTTCAAAGTTCTAATTCTGTGCTGGTTAAATGGCAGCTTGCAACCACACGTGGCTGTTTAAATTGAAATGAAAAAACATTAAGATTGTACTTTTGTTGCTTCGGCCCCGAGGCACACGGCCAAGCCTGGGCCACAGAATCTCAGGAAATCCCTCCGGCCAGCTCTGCAGCCACCAGCTGCCTGCTCCTGTCTCCCCTGCTGTCTGCTCAGAGGTGACATCTTGGGGCACATCTGTTTTGATGTAGATCCTGCCTACAGCTCAGGCACCTATAGATGCCACCGCAATAATTGTCCCTGCACCATCTCCTAGAGCAGCTGAAGCTTTAGGGGTGGAAAGGGAAGCCAGCCAATCAAGGGGTGACCCCAGGCCAGGGCCTGGCGCATTCAGGTCTGCCAGGGGATAAATAGCCTCTGTGTGTGTGTGTGTGTGTGTGTGTGTGTGTGTGTGTACAGAGGTCAGGGGTCAACGTAGGACATCTCGCTCAGCTGCACTCAACCTTCTGAGCCAGGTTTTTACATGGGTTCTGGGGATCTGAACTCAGTTACTCAAGCTTGGGAGGCAGGCACCTTATCCACTGAGCCGTCTCCCCAGCTTTGCTCTTTAAGAAGGTCCACGGGTGCTTCCTGCGCACACTTAGTTTGAGAGGCTTGAACTTGGGAGCCAGGCTGAGCAGGTGTAAACATTGTTCAAATCCAGGGAACCAAGCGGGTTTCCAGCCGGGCAACCAGAGTTCTGTCACCGGCAGCCAGTGAGTAAGTAAACTGAATCACACAGACCCACAGACAGGTGCCAGGACAGACCCTTCAGGGACAGCTGTGACCTCATCTCATACTGACTGTCACCTCCCAGGCATGAGGGATGATGCTGAGGACAGAACCCAGGGCCTGGCTCAAGCTAGGAGAGTGATTTGCCATTGATCATCACTCCTAGTATAATAACCCCATCTTGGCCTCAGGGTGTTCCCCAGGGGATCTCCAGTTTTGCTTCGTGTGTGTGTGTGTGTGTGTGTGTGTGTGTGTGTGTGTGTGTGTGTGTGTGAGAGAGAGAGAGAGAGAGAGAGAGAGAGAGAGAGAGGCTACATTGAGTGTCTTCCTCTATTACTTTCTACCATTAAAAAAAGAATTTTTTTTTTTTAATTTTTACGTGTGTCTGTGTGTGGATATATCCATGTGTGTGAGTGCAAGTACCCAAGGAGACCAGACGAGGCCCCTGGGGTATGTGGAGCTGGGGTTACAGGCGGCTGGGAAGCGCCAACACAAGTGCTGATAATCAAACCTGACTCCTGGGTAAGAGTAGCGCATGCCCTTAACCCAGAGCCATGGCTCCAGTCTCCACTCTACCATGTTTGAGGCAGGGTCTCTCTCTGGACCTCACTAATTTGATTAGATTGGATAGCCGGTGAGCTCTAGAGATCAACTGGTTCCCTTCCCCAGCTCTGGGATGGCAGACAAGCACCATCCAGTGAGGGGACCCTACCTGGGTATATTGATAATGTGGGATTTGAACTCAGGTCCTCAGGCTTGTGCACAAGCACTTTCCCAGTTCAGCCATCTCCCCAGCCACCAGCTCTGGCTCCTGCACCCACAGTTCATCTGAACACACACACACACACACACACACACACACACGCACACGCACACGCACACACATACACACACACACATACACACACACACATACACACACACACACACGCACACGCACACGCACACGCACGCGCACGCGCACACGCACACGCACGCGCAGCTTGATATGTATACTGGGCCAGACTATACTGTTTTCCATGATGCTCCAGGGCTCTTTAGGCCTGGGCAGCTTGTGAGGAACTCTTGAGAGAGGTGGGCACTGAGCTGTTGGTGAGGTGAAGCTGGGTAGGAGCTGCAGGCTGCCTAAGGAAGGGTGGCCTACGGCCTGCCATAGGCCCTCTCCTGCCTCAGGACCCGAGTCACCCCCAGCGCCTGGCTGTCCTCAGCTGCCTCAGGCCTTCCTTATGTTTGTCCCTGGCGTGGCGCTCTGTGCTGAGAGGATTCTAGTTCCCCCCCCCCCCCTGCAAGGGCCCTGTGGAGGAGGGACGTTAAAATAGCCGGTTTTACAAGATGCTCCCAGCAGAAAGACAAAGGACAAGGATGTGACATGGGCCCAGCAGGGAGCCCCGGGGACTTTGGAGGCAGAGCCATTCTAGCTGACACCACCCAGGGAAGACCTGGGCATGGTGGGAGGAGGCGAGGCCAGGTTGCCTGCCATAACTCTTTACCATTCTGGAAGAAGCCTGGCAAATGGATCCACCCAGTTCCAGGCCCCGTATGTAGGTAGTGAACTCGTCTGTGCTCCATGAACACCTGATGCTCAGGCCTTGGTGGATGCGTCAGTCAAGATGCTTCTCCACCCTTGACTATGGGCCAGCTGGCATCCTGGCTGAGCCCAGCAAAACTAAGATAGAGCAGGATCTGGGTACTTCAGACTCAGCCATCCTATTGGGGACCTGTAAGGCCACCCCTGGTTCTCGTAGGACCACTGGCCACCAAATCCTCTTTCTTGTCTTTTTTTTTTTTTTTTTTTTTTTAAATAATTTGTGTGTATGTGTGTGTCTTCGTGAGAGTCTGTCATATGTATGTGTGTGTGTGTGTATGTGTGTGCCTGCAGAAGCCAGAAGGTGCCAGATTTGCTGGAGCTGGAGTCACAGGTGGTTATGAGCTGCCTGACATGGGTGCTAGGGATCCAAACTGAGTCTTTCTTTGGGAGCAGCGTTAACTCCTTAACCACTAAGCCATCTCTCCAGCTCGTTTGTCCTTTTTGAGGTCTAGCTGTTCCCTTGTTCCCAAGATTCCAGGAGCCATTCACCAGCAATTCAATACATGGCTTTTGTTGTTGTTAAAATTATAACCAAGAATCCCCCAGGACACAAACTTGAATGCCCACCATTAGATACACACAGCAGGAGAAGGCGCACGGTGGAAAACTATACAGCCAGGAAGAGTGCTAACATACGTGTATATTTCTTGACATGGAAAGATGTTCACAATATATAGTTAAGTGCAAAAGCAGGTTATAAGAAAAACAGTATGCATAGGCTGACACCATGTTTGCAAAATATATTTTCTACATATTCATAGAAAAAGGTCTAGAAGAAAATATAACTATTCATTCGGGGGAGTAGGGGGGTGACCGCATCCCTTTCTGATTATCTTGGTTTCTTAGTTGTCCTACGGTGCTTGTTCAGTGTTGTTTCCTTTGACATGTGTGCTCTGGACAGCAGGAGACCCCGTTCTGTGACACCTGACCAAAGTGTGTGACTGATGCTCTGAGGGCCGGGGGTCCTGCTCCGGGGACTGCGGATGCACAGCTCTGCTCAGGAAGAGCTGGGCTGTCTGGGCCTCCAGAACAAGGAGGCAGTGGATCCTGGACCATAGGGTGTCAGGAGCATCTTGCTGGTTCCCATAGCAACCTCTGTTGATGGAAAACAGCCCAGAGAGGTGAGGTGACTGGTCTGGGCTCACCCAGTAGGTAGGTGGGTGTCACCAGGCCTAGAGCCCCAATACCTTGATGGCCAGTTGACAAGCACAGTCTAACGAAGGGGCTGGGAGAGAGTCAACCTTACCCAGGGCCTCAGCTGTGTCCAGGCTGCCAGGGGGTCTGCTGGGAAGGAAAGCCTGGCATGTCAGTGTTGGGACCTGGACTCCTCGCCATGCAGATGGCTTCTGGGTTTCCAGGGAGATGGCGCAGAGAGAGTGACAGGGGAGTCTGGGTCAGAAGATATCACCTCACTATGTCCTTTTCTATAGATAGCGCCTATGTGTCTTTTGGATCTTATTGTCCTTAACCCCCAGCAAGGTCCTAGCTATTGCTGGCTGTCATGTGTCCTTGTTGGTATTTGCATGGTTTATAGCCATTCCACAAACGTAGAGGCACCGTATACGATCTGAGCGCCCTGACTGCAGGGTGGAGACCATCTAACCCTGGTGGGGGCGGGGCTCATCCAGCATTGCTGATGGACAAAGGACCAGAGTGGCCAGGAGACTGCAGAGGCAAGGTTTACTTCTGCCTCTTTTTTTTTTTTTTTTTTTTGGCTGTGTGACCTCAGGCAAACAATCACCTCCCTGGGCTTCTTCCAAGCCTCTATCCAAGTATGCGTATGCATATGCAACTCTACCCAAAGGGCTGGCCTCCCATTTCCTGGATTTACTAGGCCAATTGAAGGGAGACAGAGAAACCCGACGGCTTGAGTAAATCACACCTCAGCTCGGCTGCAGCTGGTGATTGCTTCTGATGAACACAGTTGGAACATTTTTTCCCAGGAGCCTCTGGTGGCCAATGAGTCCAATCTTATTTCTTATTCAATGAACTCCTTTATTCTACTTCACATATTTTTCCATTACAGTAATGAAAATAGCATTAGTTATTTGTAACATTTGGGACCAAAGCAAACGGGAGCGTCTCCTCGGATGACAGGGTAGATGACAAGAAGTGGAACAGAGTCAACGTCGGGTGACAGGCATTAAAAGCAGACGGGTCCAGAGTGTGTGTGTGTACAAACACTCAAGGTCTCCTTGGGTTAGCTGATGCTGCTTTAGAAGGTGCATGATTTTGAAAATTATAATTGTCATAAAACTCAAATAGGGAGGGGGGAAAAAAGTAAAGTCAAGCAAAACTGAACTCCCTAAACCAAAAAGGAAATGGAATCAAACACATGAGATGGATATGCAAACCTCCAGTCCTTTGGCCCAGGGACAGCAAGTGTGGGGACACAGAAGTTCCCCCATAGAAAGGAACGTGTAGGCGCCGGGGACCATAGCCCGGGGCGGCCCACGCTGGTACATCACCAGCTCCTGTCTCCTCACAGAGGAAAAGAAGTCGCCTGTCCGACACATCCGTCCAGGGTCTGCCCACAGTGGGCCTTCCGTCCCCAGGGTTTCTGAGAACGGTCCCGGATCCCAAGAAAGTAGAGGTGTCCCTGAGACACGGGCGTGGTGACAGGGGTCAGTGACGGTGGCCAGCTATGCTGGAGCTGTCCGAGTGGTTGACGGGCAGTGGATGGGCCTCAGTGTTGAACACCCAGTCTTCCAGCGACAGCACGTCATCTTCAGAGAACAGAAGATAGAGGTACCTGGTGGGGCAGGGATGGAGAAAGCAGTTAGTGCAGGAGAAGGGGGCAGGGATGGAGAGAGCAGTTAGTGCAGGAGACTGGATGGGGGCTGGGGGTGGAGAGAGCAGTTAGTGCAGGAGACTGGATGGGGGCTGGGGGTGGGGAGAGCAGTTAATGCAGGAGATGGGATGGGGGCTGGGGGTGGCTGGGGGGGCACTGCCGTGCTTGTCCTGGGGGGGGGGGGGAGGGGGTGGGGTGGGGGGGGCACTGCTCTGCTTGACCTGAGGAAACACTCGATGCTGAGTTGTAGGGTTAGAAGATCAGTTTAATTCCGGCCAACATCCAGGCTTCATTTGCCTGATCGCCCTGCTGAGCCCTGCGGACTTTAGACTAGACTTGCTCTTGGTCTGGTGGCCCAGGGTCTGCACCTGCCCAAAGTGTTACTAGGTTCCCAAGCCGCTGTTAAATTCCTGCAGGGCAGTGACACAGCTGGGCTCTGGGAACTCTAGCCTCTGGCCTGGGGACTCTGATTTCTTTTCCTCTATGAGGAGACAGGAGCTGGGGATGTACCAGCGTGGGCCCCCGGGGCTGCGGACCCTGGCACCTACATGTTCCTTTCTATGGGGGAACTTTTGTTGTCCCCACACAAGGGAGACAAGCAGGGGACTGCCGAAGCACTCCAAGCTGGGCTGCAGAGATGACAGAGGGACAGGCCCAATGGTACTCAGCATCAAGGTCACATGGCAGAGGGGTGAGACTTAATCTTTGAAACAAAGAGTGACAAACAATCAGGTGAAGAGGTTTGGGAAACTATGGCTGTGGTCAGCGCTGGGGATCTTGGGAAGAGTTAGAGCTGGCCAGAGCCTAGCCTGCTGGGAAGCCCTGGGGACCCTACGCCTCTGCCCCATGTGACAGGCTCCCTGCCTGTGACTCCTGAGCTGTGGGCCTGACCCAAGAAGAGCTGTACTCACTTCAGCGTCTCAGCCAGGAAGAAGCTCTGTTGCCTGTTGTCATGGTTGGGGTTATCGCTGTACACATCCTGGATCCCCGAGAAGCCGGCTTCCGTCCGGCAATGTTTCTCCAGGGCCTGGGGGAAGGGAGCGTCCTTAGTGTGGGGAGGGCGTGCCTGGTGTCTGGAGCTTGATAACCCTTGGCTGGCCGCGTGGGGGGTCCAGCTACATCCTTCTTCCCAGGGCCAGCCTGCCCACACCACCTTAGCTCGCTCTGAGAACTCAGCCCTGATGCTTTCCTAGGCAACTGAGTCCCGCCCAGGCTTCTCCACCTTCCCGGCACCTGGGTGACCTGAAGATGGACACCTTCACCACAGAGGTGACCATGTGGAGGACGGCTGTTGGCAATCTGCAGGGGCCGCTGGGATCCAGAGAGCAGACTCAGAAGCCTTGAGGCCTGCTGCTTTCCTCTACCTCCAGCATGGCCCCCTTTCTGCTCTGTGGAGGGGCATAAGCACAAAACATGTGGCCTTGGAGGGTCAAGAACCAGGCCTCAGGGAAGCAAAGCCCTGGATGAGTCCTACGAGTCTCCCACCTGGAGTGTGTGCTGCCCGGATAGCCTGTCCCCAAAGCAGGTGACCCTTGTTGGCAAAGGCACAAGGGCTTGTGGGAAGAGGGAAAAAGAACCTATCAGAGAATTTTCTGGAAGCACTACTCTTGTCTTCTCCGTTTACCCCTATGTGGTACTTTAAATAAGAATAGGGCCAGGCAGTGATGGCGCATGCCTTTAATCCCAGCACTTGGGAGGCAGAGGCAGGCGGATTTCTGTGTTTGAGGCCAGCCTGGTCTACAGAGTGAGTTCCAGGACAGCCAGGGCTATACAGAGAAACCCTATCTTGAAAAAGCAATAGATAGATAGATAGATAGATAGATAGATAGATAGATAGATAGATAGATAGATAGATAGGCCCCACAGGCTCATCTATTTGTAGTCCCAGGGAATGGAACTCTTTGAGAAGGATAAGGAGGTGTGGCCTTGTTGTAGTGGGAGTGGCCTTGTTGGAGGCCGAGCCTATCCCAGGCTCAGTTCCAGTCTCAGTCTTTCTGTCTCTCAGTCTCTCTGTCGCTCTCTCTGCCTGTGGATCAGGATATAGTTCTCACTACTTCTCCAGCACCATGCCTGCTGCGAGCTCCCTGCCATGACGATAATGGACTAAGTCTCTGAAACAGTAAGGAAGCCCTCAATTAAGTGCTTTCTCGTATAAGAGTGGCCTTGGTCATGGTGTGTCTTCACAACAAGACACCCTAGGAGGGCCAGGTGTCTAACTAGTGCTTGGGATGGAGGAAGACCCTACAGGATTGGAAGGTTGCTCTGGCTGCCTCCCTGTAGCTCCTGAGCCAGAGGCTGAATTCCCAGGGATAGCTGCTAACCCACACTCACCATGACCACCTCCCAGCCCCACTCCCTGTAGATGGGGTCATGCGTCTGCCGCCACAGGTACATGTAGCTCTCCACAACCTCTGGTCGCAGGATGTAGTAGCTCTCGCTCAGCTGTGTGGCCACCGCCTCTCGGCCAGAGTTGAACCAGAAGGCTTCAGGCCCCAGTTTGGTGTCTGTGGGACAGATCAATAACCAGTCAAAACCCCTACTTCCTACTTCTCTGGACCTTGTCTAGAATAGACCTGGATGGGCATGGCAGAGGGTTGAGCTGGGGTAGACTTGCCGATTGCCCCTGGGGGCTGCACCAAGCTGTGCACAGCAAGTTCACTGAAGCTTAAAGAATTTAGCAGTTTGGCTGGGTGTGGTGTGCACACCTATAATCCTAGCACTTGGGAGGCAGAAGCAGAAGGATCTCTGATTTTGAGGCTAGCCTTGCCTACAGATCAAGTTATAGGCAAATGAGGGCTACATTTTGAGATCTGTCTCAACCCTCCCCCTCCTCAATTCCCCGCAGAAAGTTGGTGTTGTAGGACTTACCAGAATCTTTATTATGCAAATGTGACCAGTTTCTCCCCTAATTCCTCCCTCACACACCCTAGGCCACCTGAGAAAACACTGAGTGGGCTCTACTAGAGGATCGATGTTGGCTGGTTTTTGTCGCCATGACTCTAGACATATCTGGGAAGAGGGGATTTAAAAAAAAAAGATCTATTTATTCTATGTATATGAGTGCTCTATGTATACCCGTGTGCCAGAAGAGGGCATCAGATCCCATTACAGATGGTTGTGAGCCACCATGTGGTTGAACTCAGGACCTCTGGAAGAGCAGCCAGTGCTCTTAACCACTGAGCCGTCTCTCTAGCCCCCCAGAAGAAGAAATCTTAATTGAGAAACTGACTGTAAGACTGGCCTGGAGGCAAGTCTGTGGGTATTATGTTAACTGATCATTGTGGCAGGAGGACCTAGTCCAGCAGAAGGAGAGCCACCCCTGGACAGGTGGTCCTGATGCTGTCAGAGAGCAGGCTGAGCAAGCCACGAGGAGCAAGCCAGTAAGCAGCACTCCTCCATGGCCTCTGCTTCAGCTCCTGCCTCCAGGATCCTGCCTTGAGTTCCTGTCCTGACTTCCCTCAGTGATGGGGTGTGACCTGAGAGCTGTAAAATGAAATGAACCCTTCCTAAGATAGCTTGCTCATGGTATTTTATATCACAGTAGTGGAGATGCGAACTCGGACAGGAACCTGGGAAAGACCTGCCTAGGCCTGGTTTGGCTTCCTGGGGTCTAGGTTTTGTGTGTGGGCAGCCTGCCGCCATTGTTTCCCACAGGACTAACATTGTGAAGTAGAACATAGGGCAATCCTTCTTTCATAGGGAAACAGGATCAGAGAGGCTAAGCATTTTATCCAAGGCCACACTGGGCGTCAAGGCTGAGCTAGGCTGCACCTCTCCTGTCTGCACCTCTATCCAGGCCAGCTAAGCACTGACTCTAGTCCTGGGTATGTCCTCACTCCTGCTTGGCCTTGGCACCCAGGAGGCCCCAGGGTGGGGGATTTTCTCTAGACCCTGTTGGCACGCTGGAGATGTAGCTCCTTAGGAGTCAACTGGGCTCGGCTTCTTTGCCCCCCCCCCCCCCCCCCGTCCCTTCCCACCCCCAGATGGCTGGGGCTCTGCCGCTGGGAAGCAGCACTTTTGCCAAGTTGCTAATAGGGTGACAGAGGCAGTGGCAGCGCAGCCGGCAGGCAGCGGGCGAGCCAGGCTGGTTGGGACAATATGCTTGGGTAAGCGGCTGTCTTTTACAGCCTGGATGATTGTCCCAGACAAACAGCAAGCTCTTTATTATTCCTGAGATTTCCCGTTTGTTTATGGCCCTGGCGCAGCGAGCCCAGGGCAAAGAATGGATCGCCCGATTTCAGGCCCAGCGCGGACGTCACCCGCTTGGAATCAGCTCCAGCCCTGACACTTGTCGCTGGCATCTTGCTGTCAGAGCCTCATGCAGGACAGGTTAGATGCTGGCTCGTGGGGTCTAGCATGGCTCAGTTAGCTGCGGGCTGTTCTCCCCCATTGGACAGATGGGAAGACAGAGGCTCAGAGCACTCTCATCCACCCAAGGGTGAAGACTATGTTTCTGAAGCCAGGCAGTACACTTTCAGAAGGGCAGAACGTGAGTGTGTGTGTGTCTGTGTGCTGTGTGCGTGTGTCTGTGTATGTGTACGTGTGTGGGGTGTGTGTGTGTGTATGTGTGTGTATAGAACTGGCTATCAGGACCTGGCTCAGCTACTCACATACAGAGGAACTTTCCCTAAGGCAGCTCCCGCTCTCTGGGCTGTTTCACCAAGTATGACATGAGGTTTGGGGCTCATGCCCCTTGACGGACTATTCAGCAGTTTTGGTTAAGTGCCTGGTGTGTGCAAACAGAGATCTTCAAGCTTCCTGGTTGTCTTGAATCAGAGGGCAGCTAGATAGACACAGGGTGAGAGGCTGCTTGGGGTGCACAGGAGAGGCAGAGGATTTGCAGGGCTCAGGTGTCAATTGGCTGTGGATGTTGGAGGACCTTCCAATCCCTGCCTCCTGTGGAACCTTGACTACATCATCTCTGAGCCCCAGATTCCCCTCCTGTGCTGGGAGGCTCAGTCGGAACATATCTCAAGTGCCGGGCAGGATACAGTCACTGCTTGCCTCTCACTGAAATTCTAATAGCTTCCCAAGAGAGATGGTAGTAAGAGTGCTCCTCTTTCCTTTGTCTGCTCTTCTGGCCTGTGCTTCCTGGTGTCTAGCCTGGGTATCTAGTGCTGGTTTTTTTTTTTTTTTTTTTTGTTCTGCCTGCAGGGTTACCTGAGCGGGCGTAGGACTCATGGCATGTCCTGGTGATCTGGGCTGCAAGCTCTCGGTAGTAGGCTCTTTTGTCTTCCTTGGCATCCTCGGCACCAAGGGCGATCATGCCCCCTGAGAAGCAGGCAAGGTGTCCCATCTTGTGGTCCAGAATTCCTCCTCGCCACTCAGCAATGTAGGTCAGACCCCCGGGAGAGACATTCACCAGATAGGTCTCTATGGCCTGGGGGTGGGGAGGACAGTGTGGGGAGGGAGACGGAGAAGGGAAAGAAAACAAGTGAGCAGGGAGGAAACAGAAGCAGGTGCTCTCAGGCTCTTCTATCCCCAACAGCCAGTGTGTGGCAGGGGCCCTGCCGGGAGCTATGATCCAACACGGGCCTTTTAAATCTTCTACATCTTGTGGCTGGAGAGATGGTTCAG
>JADRCD010225632.1:0-11417 GCA_019843815.1 Montemys delectorum | reverse complement strand
AAGGATACCTATTAGCAAGACCCTCTGGGCATCCTGGTAAGGAGAGAAGGGCATAAGTAATGAATCCATAGCCAGGGAGAACCTCAGGCTCCAAGCTCACTGGGCCAACTTCCCTTCTGCCTCATCTGGTATTAGTTTCTTTTGTTCATTTCTGTTCCAGTTCAATTTCCATAACTGTGCTTCTTTGAATGAGAAAGGCAGAATAAAGCAAACAGCAGAGTGGGCTGAGGAAGTCCCTGTGCATACAGTCAGTGTATAAGTCTACAAGTGACAGGGCATGGGAGCTGTACCAGTTTGATTATTTGTTCCCAGTGAGTGGAACTGTTGGAGAAGGATTAGGAGGTGTGGCCTTGTTGGAGGTATGCCACTGGGGGTGGGCTTTGAGGTTTCACAATCACATTCCATTCCCAATTAGCTCTCTCTGCCTCATGATTGTGTCTCAAGGGATGAGCACTGAGCCACTGCCTCAGCACTGTGTCTGCCTGGCCATGCTCCCCACCTGAGTCACGGACTCTGACTCTCTGAAACCGTAAGCTCCAAATAAATACGCTCTTTTGTAAGTTGCCTTGGTTATGGCGTCTTTATCACGGTGTTAGGAAAGTAACCCAGAAACTCATAGTCAGCCATTCATCATGGCACAAACTGGTGCCCAGATATCACGCTGAGAGAAAGGTGTAGTAAAGCAAACAGCAGAGTGGGCTGAGGAAGTCCCTGTGCATACAGTCAGTGGGTACGTCTGCAGGTGATAGGGCACGGGAGCTGCACCAGTTTGTGTCCTCAGACCTGGGATGTGGAGGGCACAACAAGGAAATGCTAGACCAGAGCTACAGCTACTACCTGGCAAAGGCAGCAAAGTATTGACCCTCTTGGGCCATACAAAAACAACTTTTTAAAGACGCACAGTGAAACTTCACTTTCCACAGGTAGAGACTAAGCATTAAAACAATCACCTTTTTCACATTTATCGGGCCGCCCTCTCGCCCGTCACGCTGAACGCACGTTCGTGTGGAACCTGGCGCTAAACCATTCGTAGACAACCTGCTTCTGGGTCGGGGTTTCGTACGTAGCAGAGCAGCTCCCTCGCTGCGATCTATTGAAAGTCAGCCCTCGACACAAGGGTTTGTAAAGAAAAAAAAAAAGATCACCTTTTTCACATTTATTGATTGATCATCTTGGTGTGTGTGTGTGTGGGGGGGAGATAGATAGATAGATAGATAGATAGATAGATAGATAGATAGAACGAACATCACAGGACAGCTTTCATGAGTCTGTTGTCTTCTTCCAAAGCATAGGACTTAGGGATCAAATATCCTTTGCCTCTGAGTCATGGCACTGAACATTAATTTATTTGTCCCTGCATTCCATTCCCTGTTCCAAGTCCTCAGCAATACTCAGAGTTAACCTTTTCCTGAGGTCTGTCATCACAGGTTAATTTAACCTGGTCTTGAGCCTCAGATAAACTGATCCTTAAGAGTAGATACCGCTCTGTCTGTCATTCTCACTGGGCATTATTTAGCTGAGATCCACAAGGAGGTAGCCATTTGTAAAATACATTTCCTGTTCTCTTTGACACTTACTTTCCTTTGAGGGCCAAGTTAAGAAGATATGCAGATTCTAGACTAAAGGGGACCGGCTATTTAACAATTATCAGACAGCAGCAGTTCCTAGGGAATTAGGGATCCCAGTCAGAGACTAAACCAGCCTATTTTCATTGCTTAGAATTTGCAGCATGAGCCTCTCAGGTCACCTATTGTGGCTGTGCCTTTCCTTTAGCCTTGTAAAGGTGGCCTTTTGTTCCCAAAGAGTCACAGAACTGCTACTAACTACATCACAAAATGTTTAAGGCTGTGATTGAAATTTAGAAGACAGCATCCAATGTCACCTTTGATGATCTAAAATTGCACATAAGGTAACCCGGGGCTCCCAGTAATAGACAGCCCACAGAGGCATGCTTCTGCATTGTGCTGTCCCAGGGTCTTGCTGCAGTCGACTGATGTTATTAAACCCCCAGGACCCTTCTCAGAAGGATGTTTGGCTCCAAATAGCAGTGTTCTCAGGGACATTGTGACCCGGTGCTCTCACACAATCAAATCTCTTTCATTTTATACAGAATCTGAGGCTCTCTATTATTAAGCTGACGAGAATAGCAGTATGGATTTTTCCTTTTCTGCTTTTTGCATTCCAGGGGGCCAGAGGCTGTGCTTCCAGAGTTTAACCAGGACATGAGCTCGTGGCCATATAATGAGATAAAGGATGCACAGCCAAATTTACAGATGCCATGCAGCAACGAAGCCCCCAAGTACCTAAGCACAGTGACCCAAGCCTCACTCCTCTTCCTATATCTCTCCCTTTTTTCTGTCTCTCCCTCCCCCCTTATATTATATACATCTTGTGTGTGTGTGTGTGTGTGAGTCTATATGTGTGTATGTGTGTGTCTGTGCCTGTGTGTACAGAACAGAGGTTTACTTTAGCTGCTCCCCACTTTGCACTTTGAGACAGGGTCTCTTTCTGACTTGTACCTTACTAGGCTGGCCAGCTAGTGAGCCCATGCATCTGCCTGTATCCATCCCATCAGCATTGGGTTTGGAAGCATGCTCCATCATTTCTGTTTGTTGTTGTTGTTGTTGGTGGCTGTTTTGTCTTGCGTTTTAAGAAAACATGGTTTCTAAGGATGGAACCGTAGCTGTTCAGGTTCTCATGCTTACATGACAAGCAGTTTACAGCCCCAGCCATTTCCCTAGCACCACCTCACTCCCTCCTGTTTTAAACTGTGAGGTAAACACTTCTTTTGCATAGTCCATCCCTGCATAGGAGTGGCGCCTGTTGTAAGTACTGGCAGACATACTACACAAAGACTGGATTGCTCCCTTCACTGCAAGCATTCACTCAAGCTGGCTGGCATTGGGGCCCTGGGGAAAGAAATGCAGCTGTTCTGGAGGTAAGGGGTGGGGGTGGGGAGCTGCCTGCTCTTAGGGGGGCGCAGTCCTGAATGGATTCATGAGCAATACCTTGAAAAAGTGTACGTGCCATTTTCTTCCAAGCCTGATGAGCCAACAGGTGCAATCATTTAGAAAGAAGGCTCTGAAAAGAGTTAAAGTACAAAGTGACCTGAGGACTCTGCAGGATTCTTCAGGAATGGTTCTATGTTGAGAAACCGAATCAAGGGAGAGGAAGGCAGGATTACAGCTGCCAAGAGTGTCAAATTACAGCGCTCAGCTCTAGGTGGGAGTGGACCATCTTTTGTTCAGGGAGCATGGAGGGTCATTGGGGGTTAAAGGGATTTTTTTAAATTGGTATTATTTTAGGAACACGGAGGTAGACAGTGATTTCTTTATACTTTATTAACTCGGGGTGAGAACATATTTTTTCTTTTTTTAGTTTACGCTGCATCCAGCCCTCAGTCCTAATGAGGTATCATCATAGTGTCTGCATTCGACTTTAGATCAGAATTCCTTTCTCTACATGTGAGATTTTACCAAGTGGGTGATTAATGGGTCTTTCTTTCAGTACCATTAATTTGAAGTTTTATTTAATGAGTTTCATTTTTATATGACTGGCCATTGTACAAAGCACAAAGGTTCCCTTTCTGACTATTCAAGAACCTAGAGTAATATAGAATTAAAGCTTAAGAGTCAATATGAGGCCAAGCTTTGCTCAGACTCCAGGGAAAGAAGAGAACTAACTTTATGTCTCTTAAGTGTTTCATTTGGTCAGTTTCTTTCCTGGGAACAGGGCTAAGCAACATTTAATTTTCTTCTCCCCGACTTTGCCCAAAGTACATCTAACTTTCGGATAGAGCAGTATCTCATCTTTCTCTGACACCCACTGTGTTAGCATTTCTGACCTGCCCAGGCCTGGGGCAGGGGTTAGGAGGGGGAAGGGGAGATAGGGGAGCAGGGCAGAACACTGGCCACTTTCCCAGGAATTCACTGCAGACCTTGTCTTCCTGATTGCCTCACCCAATCAGAGGAGGTTTCTGGCACGATCATGCCTGTGGATTTGACTTACTGAGCTATACACTTTGGAAAAAGAACATATTCTCCTTGCACTCATGCAAATACTGCTCTGGCTGTACAAGTGGAGGAGCTGTGGACTGGAGTGATGGCTCAGTAGTTAGGAGCATTTGCTGTTCTGACAGGGGACCAGAGTTCAGTCCCCAGCATCAGGCATCAGGAAGCTCATAATAGTTTGTCACTGTCACTCTGGCTTCAGAAGACCTGAAGCCCTCTTCTGGCCTCTATGGGCACCTGCACACATGTGGCATATACTCAGATATGCACACCATAGAGACAGATTTAATGACAAATATTTAACAACAGATTTAATGACAAAGGATGAAAAAGACCCCAGGAATATGTTTGGTGGAACATCCATCTACTACTGCTATTGTCCCATTACTTTTGTGTATGAAATGATTTCTTAATGATTTTGTAAAAGAATCATTATAGTTAAAGTAAAAATTCCCTATGATTTATGCATTATAATGTAGATTCATATTTTTTAGAAAAAATTCCCCCCAAATTCTGAGGTTCAGTTGGAATAAAACACCGCTGAAAGAGGTTTTAATTAGTTTGAGATGTGCAGCCTGCAAAATCGAGGGTCTGTGCTACGTTACAAAGAACGGAGAGTTTCTTTCCTCTTATGTCCATTTAAATAGAACAGTGAACACAATTAAGTGAGTTCCCTGTAGTCATCTGGTCCTCGGGAATTGATTTGGGCTCGGGTGATCTCAGACTAAACGGTCTGGACTGTGTCCACGAAGGCCTTGCTTTGTGAGGAGTGTCTGGGATCCGCATGCAGCCATCTCACAGTCTGTGGTGAAAGTATCCTTTATAATGGGGGCATGGGCCTGTCAGTCTGTTCCTGCAGATCTGGTTTTCAACAGTCCCTTGCTCAGCCCTCTACTGATATTCTCCTTATTTCTTTCATGCTCACTTTTAATCTGTTCTTTATAGCAAGGGCCTTTAAAACATCTAAGGAAAATGCAGAAAATATTTACGGATAATGAAGCTCTAGGGTCTGGCTATTTGTTATAATAGCCACAATATCAGGATGTGGTGACAACAACAACAACAACAACAAAAATCCCCTAAGTGCAATAAGCAATCAGCTTATTAGGGTCTTGCTGATTGCTCACCCCAGGGGTAAAAACACATAAACAACGAGGCACTGTTCCACCTCCAGCATGTTTAATATACCCCTGTGCATTCTGATGGTCGTAAATTAACAAGCATTCATAAAGAAAATCAAAAGTCCTAACAAATTAACCTACTTGTGGACAGCTGTGACTATCTTCATAGTTACTCATGTTCAAATTAGGAACACAAGGTATTGCTGACATGAAACTTTACAATACTGAGGCCCTGGCCATTCGACTCATGTGACTAACCGGAGGCCTAGTCTTTCTTCGTCATCTTTGGTTTTCATGATCTGGACATAAGACTATTTATTCAAAGTGGAAAGTGTGAGGTTGCTTCTTCATTTTAATGAGATGAGAATGACACTAGAGATACTCAGTGACCATCTGGGGATAGCAGTGGCCACTTAGGTTTAGATATCATTACCCCTGTGGTCTTCTGGGCTTGAGGCCTGAACTTGGGAAAGATGATGACAGAGTTGTCAGAAGCTGTATGCTCTGCATGTCTGTCACAGACGCCTCTGGGTGAGGAATGGCTTCACGTGATACTGACGGGATTGAGTCCAGCATTGAGGCAGACTGGCTCCTAAATGCTCAAACCTTTTTGGAGCTGAAGGCCCGTGAGGAAGAATTCAGAAGCAGAGCACACAGCTTGCTGCGGGATGTTTTGGCGACAGAGGCCCAGTAGCCGCTC
Organism: Montemys delectorum; assembly: GCA_019843815.1. Classification (NCBI taxonomy): domain Eukaryota; kingdom Metazoa; phylum Chordata; class Mammalia; order Rodentia; family Muridae; genus Montemys; species Montemys delectorum. The sequence goes on along the minus strand of JADRCD010225632.1, from coordinate 5,586 downwards.
ACAGATGGTTCGATGTTCCTTCTTCCCCTTAGGAGCACTGTATGCAGTTAAGGATCGATTAGCCATCTTAGCAGAACGAGACCCAGATTATTATTTTTTTCTTTTCGGTTACCTTCTTTTTTTTTAGTAACTTGTGTTAAGCAAGTCACAAGACTTTTTCACTTGTGACTAACTAACCATCACTGCGCTAAGTAGAAAAGTAACACCTCCGTTTCTGTCTCAGAATTCCTGCACACGGGCCTTTGGAGCTTCAGCTGGTATTTTAATCTTTCTTCTCTCTACACTCGCTTAGTACTTGTAGTTTATTCCTGTTGGCTTTGTTATTATATGATCTGGGATGAACAGATGTCTTGATTTAAAACAAACTAAATTATACCTAACTTTTAAAAATACCTATCTCCCCATATGTTTAATACATCTTAGGGGGATACATTTATATGATCGGCTAATAAATTATTCACATTACTCTGTTTACTTGTGAGTGGCAGGAATGCCCCTCAGAGGACAAGTTGCAGGAGCTGGGTTCTGGGCATTGCAGTGAGGTTGCCAGGCTGGACCAGAAACACACTTCACCTACAGAATTTTGGATATCTAGTTTTAAACTGCTAACAGATACCGTACATGAATAGAGTTCCAGACTTGCAAAACAGATACTAATAGCTCCGTTTCCTACTAGGTCAAAGCCTTTAAGTTCACTAATGAAGCTGAAAACCCTATTTAACTAAGATACCATGGACAAAGTTTGCTAGGCTGCTACTTAATGAGGGAAGTGATGTTTTGAGTAAGTGGAACTTGAGGTGAGGGGCCACATGCAGTGCAGTTGCTTTATACTTCAGGACATATAAAAAAATCAACCCCAAACAAAATAACCTAAATATAAGAGGATGCTGTAGAAACTATTGGGAAAAACATAGGGGCAAAGTCTCCTGACCTTGCATTTAGCATTGAGTCCTTACACGAAAGTAGACATAACAGAAAAATATTGGACATGATTAAAGTTAAAACCTCCTTTCATCAAAGTACATTAAGTAGGAAATGAGAAAAGAACCTACAGACTAAAAATACATATTTGTATCCAAACATCTGATAAGGGTCTTGATTCATAGAAATGCAACATCCTCTTAGAAGTCAACAGAAAGATACTTCAATTTAAATGCTGTCAAAAGACTTGTAGCAGAAACTTCTCCAAAGAAGAGCTATAAAAAGCCAAAATGCACATAGAAAGGTGCTCAGCATTAGGAGCCAGATACCACCTCACAGCCCCTAAGCTAACTGAATAGTAGTTAAAAAAAAACAAACCAAAAACGTGCTGGATAGGATGTACAGGAAAAGCCTTGGTTAGGATGTATAGAAAGAGGAAACAGCATGTTGCTGGTGATGATGTAACCATCATTTGGTGATTTCTATAGTTATCCATGGAGCTGTCATGTGACTGGGCAATTCTGTTTCTAGGACTAAGTATTCAGCAAACAACAGTCCCCAAAGCTTGGGGCCAAATCATTGCAGTAGCTAACAGATAGAGAGCATCCACTTGCCATCTGGAGGAGGAGGGGTGACTGTGCAGTGTGTATGTGGTTCGCTTTTGGGGTCATGGAAGTACCACCTGGCCTTTTGTGATTGTCCAGCATCCTGACTGTAATAAATGCCACAGAACTGTACACTTTAAAGTAGTCAAGTGTTACTTGAATGGCACCTCAGTAAAAACAGGGATTGCACATATATTTCTTTCATATGTATGTGTTCACTTATATAAGCTACATAATTGTAAAATTTTACAACAGCTAGACATTGTGTGGTGCAGGAACTGGAACTGGAGTCTGGCAGCATTTGACTGCAAGTTACTCCTAGCCCCTGATTTTGTGAGACAGGGTCTTTTTTTTTTTTGGTTTTTTGAGACAGAGTTTCTCTGTATAGCCCTGGCTGTCCTGGACTCACTCTGTAGACCAGGCTGGCCTCAAACTCAGGAATCTACCTGCCTCTGCCTCCCAAGTGCTGGGATTAAAGGCATGCACCACCACCGCCCTGCCGAGACAAGGTCTTACTGTGTAGTCCAAACTGACAAGGCACGTGGGACCTTCCTGCCCCTGTCTCTGTGTAGGATTACAGACACGGGACAAATATGCCTTTTAAATTAAAGAATGTTAGCGATATGATTACTTAGTTAGATAAATCTTTTTATGTTTACAGAATAACAATAGCTTTCTTGATTTATGAAACTTCTAAATACCAAGACTAATTAATTGGGCTTTCTTTGAGAAAACTAATCCAAATTTTGAAGAAATTAGAATATTGTTTTTAGCTTGTAATATAATCAGAAACACGTTGTAGATTACTGTTTCCATTGGATGGAGCTTGAGCCGCTGCAGGGTGGGTAGATCAGCGTGGAGATGGCTTGGTTATCGTGCAGGTCGCCCTCAGTTTGATCCACAGCACTGAAAAAGAAGTGGGAAAAAAACAAAACAAAACATCTATACCTCAAACTTTCAAAAAATGTATACTTATAAATGTCTGTTTACAGACCGGATATAAACTAGCATTCTTTGTGTTTTAAATCCTTTCATCTCCCTGTGTTTTATTTTGTAACCTATGAACAGGCACATTATTTTCATCTCTTTAATGCACAGGCTCACAAACTTTGATGTTTTCTTCTTAAACAAAACCATCACATTGAAAGCATTAAACTGGATTTTCTATCTTCTGTAATTACTTTAAAATTTATTTTAAGGTTCTAAATTATTTTACATATGCATGTGTATTGTGTGTCTGTATGTAGAGCCCCTCGATTCTGTATGCTGATCAAGTGCTCTGCCAAATCAGAGATGAGTCTGTGTCAGAAGTTGTTTTTTTGCGATGAGATCCGCCTGACTGTTCATCTGGATGGTACACGTGAAGAATGGGTTTCCTAACTGTCTCTGAGCATTTTCAAGGGCTGCAGAGGAATAGAAAAGAGAAGCGAAAATGTAATGAACGTTGCAAAGAACGTTGATTACTTTTGATTTTTAAGAAGAGAAACAGAGGGCTCCCGTGGCTTAGGATTACAGCTATTATTCTAGAAACAGGTTGGCTAAGGCAGAGGAATTGTGAGTTTGAGGCTACATAGTAAGCTACACGAGCTACACAGTAAATTCTAGGTTGGTGCTAGAGAGTGAGACATTTTTAGTAACTGCAACAAAGAAGAAAGAACAGAAAGAAAAGGGAAAAGGGAAAAAAAACCTTAGGACTTAGGGAATATCATGCAAATGTGGACAGAAAGAATGTAAGAGCTGAAAGATGGGAGGCAGAACTGTGGAGTGTAAGTAGTCTTTTATGAAAAGACACAGCACAGCCATTTCACTCAGCCAATGGACTGACCTGCTCATGACTAAGCAAAAAAAAAAAAAAAAAAAAAAAAAAGATCCCAGCATGGGGAGGGGAGGGTGTCTGGGTCGGGGGAGACTGGGTTTTCTTTGGGGTACAGTCCAGTGGAGAGCTCTGTATACATACATGCGTATCTGGGCTGTACTAATATTAGTTTATTAGTTTTTAAAGAGGAGGACTTGAGGTTGGGAGCATGTGGAGTGGGGGCACTGGTGGTATGGGGTGGAGGTGGGTATGATTAAAATACATTGCATCTGTATTTGAAATTCTCAAAGAGTTATGTATGAATGCGGATGTATGTGTATTTGAACATATGTGTGTGTGTGTGTGTGTGTGTATGGTGTAGTAACAATTAATCAGGGGTTGCTACCCCACTTTGGTTCATTTAGTTCCCAAGTAAAAGACATAAACCCTTCATATTTATACTAAGCTTTAACAGTATTAGAGCTGGGCAGGTACCAACCCTCTGTGCTATTTTGTTTACTTCCCTGTCGATAACCCCATACTATAACTTTCCATGTTCTGCCTGGGCTAATCTTACTTCTACTGGTCAGCACTCATGGCAGGATTTTATGATTCACCTACCCATGGTGTCTTCTCCTCTCTCCTCTTCTCTCTCCTCCTCTTGTAGTCTCTGCTCTAGACCCCAAGCCTGGGAACCGAAGCTCTGCTTACCTTTCTTCTGCCCAGCTATAGGCTGTAGACAGCTTTAGTCAACCAATTGTTTTAAATTAAGGAGCAAGGTTGCAAAGAATTATTTGATGTATGTGGGATTTCCACAATCCCTAGGGTCAACCTGACGTTGGAGGCAGTACTTAGCATTACAATATATAGCAACAGACCAAACCTCAGTGTGTGTGTGTGTGTGTGTGTGTGTGTGTGTGTGTGTGTGTTTATTGCATGATTTAGCTTTACTGGACATAGACCAGCTGTTGGTATCAAGAACCAGTGTGGCAGATCAGCTCCAAACCCAGTTACATCACACATAGGTGGCAGGGACCCACACACCTGTTACCACAGCAACCATCATACATTCCCAGAATCCACTTGGCTCACCTCCCACCTTTACCTGTGAGTGGCTATGTCACAATTCAAGTAAGAGACAGAGCCAGCCCTCTGACCTCTCTCTCTCTTTCCCCTTGTCTTCATCCCCACCTTTGCCCTCTTCCCCCACAATAAACCCTATGTGGAACTGAATTGGTCTGATGTGGTCTGTCCGGATGCAAGCCACAACTCTAACACAACACCAGCAGCTTCAGTCTCCTAAGTGCAGTAAGAGCTCATAAACACCAAACGTGAAGTTCACAAACATAGTCTTGGCAGACCTCAACTGGTTGACTGCCTTTCTAGTTGGCCTAGGAAATGAAAATATTCTTGAAGTCATAGAAGGGCTGTGTTCTGTGTAATAGCCAATAGGACACACTCCCAGGATGGGAGGGGAGGCTAGGCACAGTGTTTGCCCGGCGCAGTGTTTGCCCGGCACAGTGTTTGCCCCCAGATAGTCTTTGGCTGATGCTCAAGAAACGTAGCTCTTTTCAAAGAGCTACTTCAGGGTCTGATGGTTCCTTATAAATCAAATCTTGTTGAAAGATTAGAATATTTGCAAAACACATCTAGAATGTCTATGCTAACATTTTATAAATAGAGATTTCAGAACTCCCAAAACACAGAAATAACAGGCAACCAGAATTCACTGTGATCTGCCACCTAACAGACTAGAATTTCTGTGTCTGTCCACTCAGCACTTAGTAGGGAGTCATTAGCACCTTTGCCAAACATCATCTGGGACCAGATTTGATCCAGAAATACAAATAGAAGCATAGCCAGAGAGGATAGTTAGGAGCAAAAAGAAAGAACAAAGCAACACAACCGTTGTACCGCTGCATGAGATTCACTCTGAAAACCCGAAGGCATCTTATTAACAGCATAGGCCTTAAGTAGTGCACAAGACTGCTGAAGATCTTAGGGAACCAGTTAAGGTAGGTAAGGCAGGTAAGGGTGAGAGTGAAACCAAGTGTCTCCCATTTTGTGTGTGTGTCCTCTTTTCTCCCCTTCCCTCTCCTGCTTCTATTTATTTATTTATGTACTTATTTATTTATTTTAGAATATAAGGGTTATAAATTTGCTCAAAACTGTGTTCTTGGAGGCGACAACTACATAGGGTAAAGTTACTTTTGGTCTACTGATAGTGTCAGGTTTTCTGTCCTTCTGAAGAGGGACAGTTCTATA
>JADRCD010225631.1:0-24687 GCA_019843815.1 Montemys delectorum | reverse complement strand
ACTTCTGGGCTAATAACCACTTATCAGAGAGTGCATACCATGTGTGTCCTTTTGTGATTGGGTTACCTCATTCAGGATGATATTCTCCAGATCCATCCATTTCCCTAAGAATTTCATAAATTCATTGTTTTTAATAGCTGAGTAATACTCCATTGTATAGATGTACCACAATTTCTGTATCCATTCCTCTGTTGAGGGACATATGGGTTGTTTCCAGTTTCTGGTTATTATAAATAAGGCTGCTATGAACATGGTGGAGCATGTGTCCTTATTACATGTTGGAGCATCTTTTGGGTATATGTCCAGGAGTGGTATAGCTGGGTCCTCTGGTAGAACTATGTCCAATTTCCCGAGGAACTGCCACACTGATTTCCAGAGTGGTATACAAGTTTGCAATCCCACCAGAAATGAAGTAGTGTTCTTCTTTCTCCACAACTTCTCCAGCATGTGCTGTCACCTGGATGTTTTGGGTTAGGGTCTTTTTACATTTTGCATTTTCTTTGACAACATTTGTGTCAATGTTGTCTATGTTATCTTCTGCCCCTGAGATTCTCTCTTCTATCTCTTGTATTCTGTTGGTGATGCTTGCCTCTATGTTTCCTGACTTCTTTCCTCAGATTTCTAATTCCAGAGTTGTCTCTTTTTGTGATTTCTTTATTGTTTCTACTTCCATTTTTGGGTCCTGGATGGTTTTACTCAATTCCTTCACCTGTTTGTTTGTGTTTTCCTGCAATTCCTTAAGGGATTTTTGGGTTTGCTCTTTAAGTGCTTCTACTTGTTTACTCATGATCTCCTGTAATGCTTTATGGGATTTTATTGTTTCCTCTTTAAGGGCTTGTACCTCTTTACTTGTGTTCTCCTGTATTTCTTTAAGGGAGTTATTCATGTCCTTCTTAAGTTCCTCTGTTAGCATCGTGAGATATGATTTAAGATCCAAATCTTGCTTTTCTGGTGTTTTGGGATATCCAGAACTTGCTGTTTTGGGAGTGCTAGGTTCTGATGAAGCCAAGCAGTCTTGGTTTCTATTGGTAGGATTCTTGCATTTGCCTTTCGTTATCTCTTGATCTCTGTTGTTAGATGTTCTTGGTGTCTCGGACTTGAGCTTGTCCTGTTCCTGCTGCCTTTTGACTCCTGGCTGGTCCCAACTTAGAAAGTCACTGAGTCTGTGGGTTAGAGCACTCCTTGCAGGCAGGCCCTCCACTTGCAGGGAGGGAGCAGAGAGGGTCATTGATTCACCTCTGTCACTTGGAAGCTGAGAGGATCCTGTCCCTGCTGCCCTGAGACTCCTCTGAGACTCCTGAGGCCTGTGCCTTCCGGCTGGTCCTGCCTTAAGAAAGTCACTGGAGAGACAATGGGGATCTCTCCTGAGTCCCTGGGTTAAGCACTCCCTGGAGGCAGGCCCTCCACTTGTGTCTCCTTTTTTCTAAAAGAGAATTTGTCATGCCTGTTTGACTTTTTGTATGCCATCTCCTTGCCATGCTGGCCCTCCATACACACCAACTTTATTTTAATCCTTTTCCTTAAAGAGTCATCTCTAAGAAAAGTATGTGCCTCCTTGTCCTTGCAGTATCTTCCTTGGGCATGGATGTTGTATAAAACTACCATCATGACAGTTGGTGTTTTCTAGTCATTTACTACAGGTGGCACACCCTGTGTTAGTTACTTATTGTGGATTTTAATACTTGGGTTCCACAATTCTAAAGGTGAGTACACTCATCTTCATTACTATATTCTCAGTTTATAGATAAGAATGACAGGGAGAAAGAAAGGATAAGAAAGAGTAGTGAAGGAAAGAATGAAGACAGACTCTCACGTAGTTACAAGGCAGACACTCAGCCAATGTTAGTCTCTCCTGAAGACCCAGAGGTAAGATAGGACTTAATTACTAAAGAGGGCCAATGAAAGTTGGGTTCTGGGACCCAGGTTGGATCCTAGATCTCTGTTTCCTGGTACCATAGGGTTTCTCTTAGTTTAGATGTTCTTCTGAAGAATATAAATACTTGGGAATACTTGCATATTCCATTTTTTTTGTTGATGAACTCTTTGAAATATCCCTGGAACAGTCTCTGAACTCCCAGTCCTATGAGATCTCTCACTTTTGTTCTGAAAATTCCAGTAGAACATATAAGTTGTTGCACTATCAGAGTGTTGTTTATTATCACTATCTGCCCATAAGTTGTGTGCAGTGTGGCAAATCTAGGAAATAACATGACAGTAGTTGGAATTCATTCCAGTTTGTAAAGATTAGAATGTCCAAGAGTGAATTCTGGAGTAGAGGGTGCTATGGGTTTTTTTCCTGGGGACATGCTTAGGCTGTGTGAGAAACTATTCCCATATATCCTTGGAAAGATGAAACAATCAGAAGTAATTGCATAAAATGTCTAAGAAATTTGATGAGATAGCGAAACAGAATTGGAGACTTCTGTTGGGACACTGTCAAAGTCACCAACTTTTCAGGGTTTCTATGAAAGAATAATTAAACATTGAGATGCAGCCCAGTGGTAGAATACTTGCCTGACAACGACTAAGCCCTAGTTCATGATCCCAGCAAGATTGAGTAAATAAATAAGAATCTTAGGCTGACCCAAGGTTCTAACCCTATCACTAAGGCTAAACTAACTCTTTTTGTGGGAACATGTACACAATATGCATATATACATAGATCTGCACATGCATGCATACATTGCTATAGTTAGGATGTTATGTGGGTTCTCCAAAGCCCCAGAGTGATGCTCTGGGGTTGAAAATTGAAGGGGTGAGGTTTAGTAGAAGTTCTTCAGATTATTGTGGAGGATTATGAAAAGGATTATGAAATTCTTGTCTTCCCACCCCATTCTCCTTGGCTTTTTGACAATAAGATATATGATCATACTTCACCATACTCTCTTGCTATGTATCACTACTCTATGTCCCTAAAACTCAAAAACAATGCTAATTGAATGTGGACAGAATCCTCCAAACTTATCAGTCCACTACTTTTCTTTTCCTAAGTTGATAACCACAAATAATTTGCCGTAGTAACATAATTCCCACAAACATGCAGATGCATATACGCATGTGTATATATACTTCTTCACATGAACACATTGTGGCATCCCTAGTTTTTCTTCCTTGTTGATCTGCAAGTGTCAGAGTGGAGTAACTGTCTCTTCCTCAAGCAGCTTGGAGTAGGTGAGGGACTGAAAACCTTCCTGTGGAGAGGAAGACGGGGAAGGTAGTGATGAGTCCTTGGACTATTATGTGAGGAAAGAATCTCTGTGTAGGTAGGGAATATAGAAACTGCCAGATGACATAAAAAGTAAAGAACAAGACTTCCAAACAAGAGTTAACACACTTCAGCTTCAGAGGATGTGACAAATTCCTCAAGCTTCTGCTGCTTCTAGACAAGGTGCACCTGGGATACAACACTATCTCTGCTTTTTATTTCTTTCTGGGGCTTCTGGGGAAAGAATCTCCTACTATCTGGTGTAACAATCAGTATGTGCTGTTGCCACACCCACTCGTCTACTCTAGTAACATCTGCAATATCAGGGGTAAACGCCTGATCAAGGACAGGAGAAGTTATGAGACTTCAAAGGGAGTTTGTGCCTCCTGGGTATTCAGTCAGTCCTGGCATCCCTTAACTCAGAGGTAGCCCAGATATGTCCTTGCAAACTCACGTGCTAGGTGCCCACCAAGCTAGGATTTATTAATAGCTAGACAAAATTGGACATTGCTCTCTGACCTTTACCAATGTTCAAACATCTTAGCCAAACCCTGGCTTGGAATTTCGTAAAGAATGTTACCCATCCAGACTAATTGCCTTCTGCATTGTGGGTAGGGCTTTGAAGCTTACAGAATGGGAGACTTATCCCAAGGCAAGGTCAAGTAGAATCCTCATTCTCAGTCTCATACTGCAGCTGAACCGCTCCTAGGAATTAGCAAGAAAGAGACTTCTTTCTACTAAGTTTACTAAGGATGGGCGGAACCTTGAGCCCAGTGTGTGTGAGAGACTGTGCAGCAGTCAGCGTTAGAGATTCTAGTTCGAGATTCAAGCCTCTACCCTCCTGGCTGGTGCACTCGCAGCGCCCTTCTCCCCCCCCTCCCCCCCTCCTCGGGACTCCGGCCGGGCCACATGGGCCCTAGTGTGCTCGGAACCCAGGGGTGCTACACCAGTCCAGAGGAGATGGCTGCTGTTTTAGACCCAGTGTGTTTCAGGTAGCCTCAGATGTATTTCAACTGTTGAGCTGCCAGATTTTTCATTTCTCTCTTGCAATGACTGTAAAAATCTCATGCCATTTTTAAGAAATACACTCAGACTCAGCACTTGCTTGTGTCGACTCTGTCTGTCACTTGCCAAATTTTTTGCCCACCTGACCAGAACTCTCATCCTGTGGAACAAGACGTCCCTGCAACGAACCCAGTCCGTGGCATGCTATGTAACAAATTCCCATATGAAATTACTCTTGCATCTCTGGGAAGTCTGTTGCTCCAGGTCATGCCTGACTGATGGCATGGGCTGATGCCCATGGCTAGCTGGTGAGTTGGTCAGTAACTGTATGATCTTGCAGGGTCGAGGTTGAAATCTTCATCTTTCCATATATGCCCTTCTTCACCCGGAAGTTAGGCTATGTTAGTGACTCTGTCCAAGAAAAGGTGAAGATTCAAATGCAAGTAACTCCAGAAACTTCTGTATGCATTTCATTGCTATTCTCCCATTGATGGGAAATATCAGAAAGCTGAGTCCAGATCCAAGAGGAACAAACTGTAAAGACTGTGGTGGACATAGAGAAGGTAGTGTTTAAGATCATTCATTCAATTGATTATAATGCCTGGAAACATCCAAGTGAGTTGCTGAACAATGGAAGTAAACTTAATGAAACGAACATTTTCAAATCCTACCCTCTCCTACTATTTAGTATATTATAGATTTAATATGTTCACAATTCCAGCTAAAGTCTGAAGGGAGACATTTGAAACACTCTGTTCTCCTATCCTCATTCTCAGCTGTATCAATTGGTACCCAGACTGCAAATATTCGAGAAGCACAGAATGAGTTAGAGTGCAGGGCAGAGAGCAAACTATAGGATTCCTGAGCACATCAGGTTCCTCTAATCAACTGTCTTCCATTGTAGTTGTAGCTAACCTTTCCACTATGATTTCATGCAACTACTCTCTGCACTCCATGCTTCCTTCTACCCGGACTCCCGCCCAGAGGCCTCCTTAACACTTGACTTATAACAGAAGCCCAGGCTTCAGCTACATTACCATATGCATGTAGAATCATGAATCTCTGAAGTCAGGGAGGAAAGGCCTGGAGAGGAAATCTATATTTGAAAAATCGTTAATTTCACTTAAAAATCACGTCCAAGCTATTGACTATGTCTGCTGCCTGGGCTTTGGTTTACGGTTCCACTTTGTGGTTTGGATTTGGGGGCTATGAGGAGGGAGTGTAGTAGGGGAGATCTGATCCATCAATGTCTTCTTCATATACCGAGGTTGGAAGCTCACTTAGAATGGGGTAACTTGGAGGGAGAAAATAGTATTTATATATGTAGCTCTATTTTGTTCCACTAGAAAATCGAATCCCTATTTTCCAGGTAAGGAAGCAGGTGGGTTTCTAGGTCACGATTGCCCAAGGTCAGAGACCTGAGCCTGCTGGTCTGATTCTCTCAGTCCCCTTATTTCTGCCTTGTTCTACTAGCTACCTCATCACTTCCAGAAGTTATTTCTGCATAGAGGCTTGTAAGTGTCATCTCAGTCGCATATAGTCTTCTCTTCTCTCGCTGACAGGGTAAAGACTTTATTTTCTGAAGGCAGAAACTGTTCCCGACATAAGATCATCCATGGGAAGATATACTTTCTTGGGTGACTTATCGTTCTTTGTGTTCTTAGTAAGATTTTTATGTTTCCAATAATCCAAAGAAAGATGATGGATATATAATAACACTGAGCAATAACAGACTGTATTTACAAACACATATATATGCTCCATCAAATGTACATATTTTTATACCTCTCACCCATCTTTCTGGGGCAGCTGCAGTTTTTGAATTACATGGTGTAAGCAATGAGCCCATCATGTCCTTCACATATCCATAAATTACCGAGATGGTGCAGGGCATCCTGGAAGCATCTCAGCTGTAAATCACCTGCAAATCTATCTCCCCCTCCTCTTCCCTGGGCGACTCACCTGGTAATGGGGTAGTGGGCATTTTAGATGTAGGAAGAAGAGTTGTACCGAGTTGGAAGAGGGCATGGGTTCTGGTTTTCCTGACTCATTATTGCCTGGCTATGAGATCGTGGAATAGCTGCTTCTCTACTCTAGACCCAATTCTCCCATCCTTTGAGCAGAAAACTAACTGGGGAATCCTTTAGCATCCGCATTATCCAGGAAGGCAATCAAACATCAAAAACAGGTAGGAACCTGATCTTTCTTTTATCTGTATCTTGTATGGGCTCCTGTGACCACAGCTCTTGTATACTGAGAATGTCAGTCACTTTTCTGTTTCCTTTTAAACTCAGTGAGTGCTTGTCAATTGCTTTATGCAACACAGCTAACTTTAGGGGAAAAAATCCCAGGGCTGGCTTCTGGAAAGATGGTGTCATCCCACTCATCAGTATATTATATTGTGTCTGTTGCATTTAGTAGTTGGTTTAACATTCATTCATAAAAAGCTTTGGAACCCCATAGGAAGAATAACAATATCAACTAACAAGACCCGCCCCCAAAGCCCCCAGGGACTAAACCACCAACCCAAGAGAATACATGGAGGAATCTGTGGCTCCAGCTGGATAGGTATCAGAGGATTAACTTATCTGGCATCAATGAAAGGGGAGCCCCTTGGTCTTGTGGAGGCTCAATGGCCCTGTTCGAGGGAATGCTAGGGCTCTTAGGTGGTCGTGAGTGGGTGGGGAAGCACCTTCATAGAGGCAGGGGGAGAGGGAGAAGGGAGGAGGGTTGTGTAGTGGAAACTGGGAATGGGGATAACATTTGAAATGTAAATAAATAAAATAATCAATAAAAATATTGTAAAACATAAATAAATAAAAAATAAAAAATGAACTTTGGAAGGGCTAGAATGATGGCTCAATAGTTAAGAAAACTGGCTGTTCTTCCAGAGGAATGAGATTCAACTTCCAGAATCTAAACAGTAGCTCATAGTTACTGTCTGAAACTTCAGTCTCAGCATATACAATGACCACTTCTGGCCTCCAGAGGCATAACATGCACGTGGTGCACTGACATATACACAGGCAAAATATCCATTCATATAAAATAAAATAAGAAGGGAAAATAGGACAGAGGAGAGGTCATGTTGGAAGGATGAGGAGGAAATAGGTCATAAGAATATCACTGCAGAAGTAGCAGGCCAGTGTGAAGGAATCTATATCACAGGAATTAGGGTGAGACATAGCTCTGAGGAGGAGCATGGAGAATCACTAGGTGGATCATATTTAGCAAAATTGCCTACTATGGTCATAGATAAATTCACCCCAAACATCCAGGTTTTGCATCCTCATCTTTAATTTACCTGGAGTTTTCTAGGTCATAATTCATTATTCATGAGACCCTTCCCAATATATCATCCAAGGTTCTGTATAAAAGATACCACAATCATTGGAGAATGAAGTGTTTTTCTCAAATAATTTAGAGGTCCAGCCAGGTGATTCTAATAGCAGGGAGTGCTGCTGGGTCCAACCTTTGGGCACCTCCACTCCAACTTTTTCCTGGACTGCATCTACAAATGAATCTTTCCGAATCTTCCTTTGGAAAAGAGAGGAATAAGTGAACCCCCGGTCCTCCTACTTCATTATCAGAGAGATGTCGAGAGTTCTCCACCACAAATGAAGGTTTGCATGAAGGATATCTAGTGGGATGGAAGGAAAAAGAAAGAATAAAGAAAATGACCACTTTAATAATTAGTTGAGGAAGTTGTCAGACTCAGTCTTGTTCTTTGTCTCAAGGCTTTTACTATATGCCTGGAGCCTTTGAGTGTATTGGCATCAGGCTCATCATTTTCAGGCATTCCAAGCTAAAGCTTACAGAAACCTTGGGAGAGAGGAGTTATTACTCTTATTTTATAAAAGAGGAAATAGTATTAGAAAAATCAGGCTATTTTTCCAGGATGGCTTACAGAGAGTTATATTATCCTGTAAAGTGATTCACAGAGATAGAGAAATGCAGTTGGACAGATGAGTAAAATAAGAAAAGTGAAAACCTCCATCCATGGTAGACACCATCAACTTAGCACTTTAGGTATCTGGGGCTCCATTCTCTTTGTGATCTTCTGAGGATATAGGTAGAATATGTCCCCAAATTGTCTACTCAAAGTTCAGAAGGGAGGTGCATTAGTTACTTTTCCTGTTGATGTGGTAAAATACTGAAAAAAAAAAAACTTATGTAAGAGAGTGTTTATTTTGGCTCAGAGATCACGTTTCCAGTCCAACATAACAGTGAAGCTCAAGGAACAATGTCTTAAACCTGTTGGTTGCATTGCAGCCAGAATTGAGAAGAGAGAGTGCTGAATGTTTGTATCTAATTTATTTTCTTCTTTTAATACAACCCAAGACATTATCACAGGGAATGATGACACCCACAGTAGACATCTCAACTAATATAATCAAGATTGTATCCTATAAGCATTCCCAGAGACCTATCAGAGGTAAGTCTAGATCTCAAATGGACAACTGAGAATGACCATCACAAGGAGATATTTAAATTCTTGTTCTCCCTTCATTAGGGAGCTTGTTAATATCCTCACACTTCCAGGTTGGTGCATTTTGATGGTTACTGTTCTACATCAGTTTGATTGAGGTATGGGATCTCTTTTATCTGCCTAACCACTATTACTATTACTAACACTATTACTATGTGTGACTCTCCTACAGCCGAGGGCTGATTCTTCAGACCCCGCCTGCCACAGATAACCACACCTCTCTGTCCACCTCCTGCTAATTGCCACACCTCTCTCCAAGTTCCAGTTACGTCGGAAGTCCCGCCTCCAGAGACTGAAAAGGAAGCTGCTAATTGGGCCAAGTTGCTGATGAACTTGGGAAAGGGGTTTTTGCTTTACCTATTCTACCTGTTTGCTTGTAACAAAGAGAATACAATGAATTGTGGCGGACTGAAAACACCATGTGTTGATCTAATTTTTATAAACCCTTCTCGCATTTCCGGTATCCCAAAATTATTCAGGATCTTAACCCCATTCCAGAAAACCCATTCATACCTGTGGCCACTGGCGGCTACAACTATGTGTATCTGCAAATATGTTTGCAGAAGTGATTACCAATGAGTAGATGGATTAACAAAGCAGATGTTCATTCCTAGTGATGGTGGGTATCACTTAACTCCCAAATGAGGATCAATGTAGCTAAAGAAGAGAGGAGGGGAATTTTTTCCTCTGCTCTTATGGGGACATTGGTTTTGGACTGACACTCAAACCATCTTCCTTATCATGTTCCTAACCTCAGGATGCCATTAGTCTATTGGTTTTCTGAGTCTCCAGAGTCCAAAGGGTATATTGTGAGAGCATAACACTTTGAAGCAATTCCTTCTAAATTTATTTACCCATTTCTCTAGCAAATACATGCATGTACCAGAACAGCCAATTGTCTTTCAGTACTTTGTAAGATAGACACTGTAGCTGGAATGAGAGTCAGACACACTACACCTAGCTGCAGCTTACTACCATATCAATATCTATGGCTAAATGGTACAACAAGAGGAAGTAATCTATAACACAAAATAGTATTTGCATCATCTATCCCTTGAATGCATTGCCATTCTCAACATTAACTTTAGTCCACCACAGAGTCTTTGAGACTATAATGGGGTGCCATCTCTACAAAGAACTCCAGCTGATGGGTTATAGATCAAATTATAATTTCTAGTACAAAGAATGGTTCTCATACCTCAATCTTTTCCACCTTTACTCAGCTACTATTGTAGCTTCTTATATCTTTGGCAAGTGCTTCAGCACATAAAGCATATCTTGCTTTAGTGATATGGAAATGCAAACATCCTTGAAAAATAAAATGCTAAATAGGGGCTTTACTTTTGTCAAATGTCAGTATTGGTATTTCTTCTTATCATGAGTCATGGTAGCTGTGAGTCATGAAAACACCAAAACATGATACTTCAGTGTGCCTCTACTGCTCTAGAGAGGCTTTTCTTGTGACACAGTTAAACAGCAGGATCATTAATGTTCAGGATTCCCTTCAGTATTTTATCCTTCTGCAGAATATGTTTTCTTTCGCTATACTAAAGGAATCATAATGTGAGCATGGGAAGCACACAATTCCATACATGTGTCATAGGATGAAGAGAAGATGACAGGCCAACCCTACTTGGACTTGAATATTTTATCTATTAGTAACCAAATATTTCATCCTTATTACTGGGTCTAAGTATTTCAGATTATTTTCTTGGAGTTGGCTCTTCCACAGAGCTTTTACTAAAGTATTTAAGTGTTGAAAGTCCTGAGGTTAGTGAAATGATCATGAATCTCTTAGTCCAAGATAACTTTGTGTAAGAGAGCATTTTAAGATTTATAAGGCATTGCTTCACAGGATCATGAAAGCAGAAAGGTCTAACAATCTACCCTTTGTATACTGGAGACTCAAGAGAACACTAGTGTAAGTGTAGCCTTGGGTTGAAAATATTTTTAAAGTTCATGGTTGGCGGTGCTGACTAGAAATGTAATGCAGATAGAGGCACTAAGCCTAAAGCTTGGCTGGTAATTATTTCTGTGTGGATAACTATTGACATGGCTTGAAGAATATAAACCGTAGTGAGTGAGGAGTAGATCATGCCTAAAATCTCAGCATTCAGAAGCTAAGGAAGGAGGATTGCTATATGTTTAAGACCAGATTGGGCTACATAATGATATCTACAAGAACTACAGAATGAGATCTTATCCCAAAACAAAACAAAACATTAACAAAAGCCCAAACAAATTCATAAGAACAAAACAAACAAAACCAACAAGAATAAGAAGCAATGTCAATAATTTGCCACGATGCCGTGGCTGTTGTCTTCATGATACCACTGTAAGAAGTCATTTTTAGGTTCTTCTGTTGTTAGTTTTGCTATATATCACTGGTAGTAACTAGGTAGTCCTTAATGAGAAGAGCCTATGCTGCTGGGCCTACAAATGACTTCTACCCTTGAATCACACTGCTATATGTATTGGACTCTTGCTTAGCACCTTGGTAGGTAAGGAGATTAAGGAAGTTGGCTGACATCCACATCTTGGATCATCCTGTCTAGGTGTTAAAAGCTGTCACTTGAATGACTGCATTTACAATAATACGAAACAAACATCTGTATGTATCCATTTTATACTGATTTGCATTCTTCTTCCCTTCACCCTTGTCTCTTATCTTTGATGATTCTTAAAGATCCTCACCTGCCATGCAAGACATTAGCCATTTCCCATGAATCTCTGTGTAGTCATACTATAGCAGTCTTTTTTCCTCCACATGGAGTGAATATCCAAGTATATACCTCAAAATTCCTTAGTCATAAGGAAGTTTTCATGAGACCATATGTGTTGAGGGAAGTATTAAAAACGTCCCACCATTTCTTCTGCCCTGCTGGTCCATGTTCCTGCTCTAGTACCAGTACTGACAGACCACACTATGTCCCAGCAGGGTCCTGCTCTGTGTGTTCTCACCACTGAGCTACTCTCTCCCAGCTAGTGAGTTCATCTTGCTTCTTTGCAATGCCCCCACACACCCCACAATCAGCCATCTCAACATCTAATTACCGGGAATAATTAAGACTCTTAAGCTTATGGTTATCCAATCAGATTTATATAACAATAAGATCACAATTTACAAGATGCCAATACAATAATTTCAGAGCCAATTGATAAAGATAAAGCTTTAACTCAATTATTCTACCCTTGTGAAAATCTTAGCTACTTGTGGCTGTTTAAAACCACATGGGATCAGGATCATCTTCCTGTTCATCTGCCTCCATGCTGGTTTCTCTCCTTCCTCCTTCCTGTGACCTCTCTGTCTGTCCCCCAACTCCTACCTCTGCCTCCCTTTTCCTGTCCAAACGCAGGCCTGCCACTGCCCTAATGTGATTGGACAGAGAAACATCCTGCAATACACATGTGATTACTTATGGAGTGGTGATGTCAGAGATGTCAAGCTGTATCCAAAGACAGGCAAATGTCATTCCAATGACTAGACTGAGAAAGCGGGTGGAAAGGATTCGAAATGGGGCATTTAAAATATCTAACACAGCATTGATGGACAGACCAAAACTTAGCACTCAGAGAACTAGTAACCTGTGGAGGGAGAAAGAAGAAATCTAACTTCTTCAAAGCCTACTTACAATATGCCATATAATGTGTCAACATGATTGACATTCATAAGTTCCAAATGTCATTATTTTTAATTCACAGATAGAGAAACCTAGGTTCAGAGAGGGAATGTGATCTTTCTAAGGACACACTATGATTTAGTAATGGATACAAATGTTAATTGCATGTCAGCTTGATTCTGAGGGCTTTCTATACTGACTGTAATTGCCACCCTGTATACAGAACTTTTTCCTTTAGTCTACCTTGCTGGAATGTTCCCGTTTGCTGGGGAGGACTTCACTCTCAGCATCTATGTCATTGGCTACTTGAGTTCAACATATATAATGAACAAACTCCGGAGGCAGCCTCTTTTTCTGTTGCTGTCACTCAAGTCACTTCTTGTTCCAACAGTATCTGATCCTTGGTAAAAATTTGTCCTTCCAGAATACCAAGGGACATCCCCATAGATCTTTCCACAGTTATCGAAACAACTTATGCAAAATTTAGTTCTCAGAAGGAGATGAAATTTTTGCTATAGAAATCATAATATATAACAATGTATCAAGTGTTGTTCTAAGCACTTTAAATGTATGCATGTATTTAATACTTTCAATAGTCCTATTAAGGACCATTTTTCTTTATTTTAATTAATTTATTTATTCCCTTTACATCCTGATTGCATTCCCCTCCCCCTTCTCTTCCCAGTCCCATGCTTACAAATTCCTTCCCTCATTTCCCTTTCTCTTCAGGGAAGGCAAAGACCCTGCCCTGCAACATCCAGTCACAACAGTACTAAGTGCATCCTCTTCCACTGAGCCCTAATTAGGCAGTTCAGTTAAGGAAAGGGTATCCAATGGCAGACAACAAAGTCAGAGACAACTCCTGGTTCTAATTGTTAGGAACCATCATAAAGACCAAGCTACACACCTGCTACAAATGTATAGGAGGCCTAGGCTCCTGAATTCTCTTTGGTTGGTAGTTCAGTCTCTGTGGGCCCCTATGAGTCCAAGTTAGTTGACTCTGTATGTCTTCTTTTGGTGTCCTTAATCCCTCCCCTCAATTCTGTCCCCTCTATTGCTCCAAGACACCACAAGTATCAGAGATTGGCTCTCTCACATGGGATAAGTCTCAGCTTGGGCCAGTCATTGGTTGGTCATTCCCTCAATCTTTGCTCCATCTTTATTCCTGTACATCTTTTAGGCAGGACAAATTTTCGGTTGATGGTTTTGTGGGTGGGTTGATGTCCATGTCCCTTCACTAGAAGTCTCATTTGGCTACAGGAAGTAGCCACTTCACTCTCTATGTCTCCCACTAATAGGAGTCTCAGTTAGGGACAACCCCATAAACTTCCCTAGTCCCAGATCTCCAGCTAGTCACAGAGATGTTCCCCACAGATTTCTCTTCTCACTCCCAACCCTATCCTGCCTCCTCTCCTCACCCCTGATCCCTATACCCATTCCCCTCCTTGTGTCCTCTCACACCCAAATCCCTCCATCCACGTACTTCCAATGACTATTTTATTTCAGTGGGGACCATTTCCATGACTGTTTTTTATTTGAAAAGAAAGCATATAATAAGAAGAATTTCTCTGAAGTCATGGACCTAGAGAGAACTAAGGCAAATCTGGTGCCTCCTCTGTGACCCTGATACAACTACTTCTTGCAGATTGTGGTTTAGAGATAAGTCTCAGCATGGCAGATTGAAGGCACAGACATAGAGAAAATTACAAAAGTCAGGTAGCAGCCTGGACAGAGATGGAGGAAACTATCATTGGAAACATCTAGAATCTTGGAGGGCTGTTTAAACTTTTGACGCTACAGGCTTTGATGTTGCCAACTTCATTGATGTTGTATCCATTCCTTCTTAAGTCTCACTTCATACCTTAATTCCAATATCAGCAGTGTTTTTATTTCTTTGTCTGAGCAGGTTTACAAGAGGAATTTAACTCCACTACACATACTCCATGTGGCTTGATAAATGCACTCCTTCTCTTCCCTCCTGTTTCACCCTGGATTTCCACTGTTTTCCAGATACAATACTTATATTTCCATCTTTGTCTCTGGGTTCTTTTCTGGGTAGACTAAACTAAGACGGAAGTGGCATACTGAATATTCAAGAAGAGGAAAGAGTCAAAAGTACCTTGAAGGACTGAGGGAATAGTGTCTGGTTTGAATGATGGCTTCTGAAGCATAGAACTCTGGTGCAGGAGAACAAGTAGGTAGAGAAGGATGCTAATATGGAGAACCTGATGTATCTTAGATGCCTTTGGGACATCTCCAAGGAAATACTTCACAGGTACCAGGTTCCAAGACCCTAGGAGAGAGACAGGAGTGGGAGAGTGCCTTCTTTAGTATCCTTTTGGAAGTTCATGACTCATTACTAGATGTGTGACTGGTCCTGGAGCATATTTTTCATCAGATCTGATCTTTTCTCCCCATATCCTACTTACAAGGAAGCAAAGAACATGGGTGTGTTTATGTGGGTGGGAGGTGAGAAAGTGCTCGTTAGAATGAAAGAGAAAGCAGGCTCACATTGAGTGAGCGTTTATTGAAGTTCTGTCAGCTGCTGCAAGCAAATCGTTGATACATTTAGAAAAAAAAATGTCTGGAAGATTTTCCTTGCCCTGTAGGGAGTGTTTTTTAATAAGTGATGTGTTCAGGACTGTAGGGTCAGTGTTTTTCTGCCTGTGCTGCAGGTATACTAAGAGTTGTTAGAGAGATCCATTTGGACTTTTTAAGAGCCAACATAAAGAGGCATGCCTTGTTTGCATTCTCTACTCTCAGGCAGGACATGTTCTTCAGGGGGGGGTCAAGTCTAATTTCCTACCTGGTAGATATTGACCTCCATCTGTTATTTCCCTAGCTGAAGGCTATCGTGCTTGAGCTTGGATTTTTGCCAGTGATGGGGTGCTTATTGTTAGACAGTTATTTTACTGAGCTGAGATATGCCCTCCATTGTGTCTACTCATGCCACCCAACCCTGTGGGCACCACCCTGCCTCTTCTCCACAGGCATAAGACAGTTCTATTAAAGAGCTGGAGATGGTGATGTGGCCTGCTTACTTGGCCTCCTCTTGTTCAGTTTGAAATGCTCTGGATTCCCCACCACCACCACCACCACTACCACTAAATCTTGGGAATGGTCAAACCAAAATCAATAGATCAGTCCTAATAAAATGGGCCATTCAGACTGCTCCTCTCTTCTTATACATACAGACACCATTTGGATTATAGCCATCCCAACCTGCATATCTGGCAGCCTTGACAATGATCTTTAGCATTTTTCTTCACGGCAATTTTGTTCATATTGTTCCATTCACTAGAAACACATAATCAGATGTTAAATACAGAGATAGTTATGGGAAGATAGAAGTTAAAGAAAAAATATCATATTAATACATTTCTATCACTATCTCTTAAAATAACTTTGCAGGTTTATATTTATCAACTTGCCTGAAATCTAGACATATTTGGGATGAGGGAATCTTAAATGAAGTAATGCTCCCCGTCCATAAGATTGGCCTGTCAGTGAGTCTGTGGGGGTATTTTTTTAATTTGTGATTGATGTAGAAGGGCCAAGCCCATTATAGGTGGTATATGGAGACATTCTCTCAATTAGTGATTGTTGTGGGAGGTCAACTGTGAGTGGTGCCACCCTTAGGCAGGTGGTACTGGTATATATATATATATATATATATGTGTGTGTGCCCTCCATTGTGTCTACATACATATATATATATATAAACTGAGCAAGCCATTGCGAATAAGACAATAGGCAACACTCTTCCATGCTCTCTACATTGAGTTCCTGCTATGACTTCCCTGGATGATGGACTATAGTATGTAAACTGAAATAAATCTGTTACTTCCCAAGTTACTCTTAGTTATAGTATTTTATCATAGCAATAGAAACCTAGCAAAATAACTAATTTGTAAAGATAAAGGTTTATGTTGGCTCAAAGCTTGCAGCGTAATAGAAACCCAGTTCTTCATTCATGCCTCTGACAGGTGTGCCACATAGCAAAGTTGGGGCTGCCTGACTGGGGATTTGGAGACATTTGACATTAAAGCTATGGGAGACAGAGAAAAATGGGCTATGTATCAAAAAGAATAGCCCCTCATACACAAATTATTTTTCTTCCAGAGCTTGGTAGTCAGACTTCCTCCTCATCAAATCTTGGTGAGTTGTCTTGAGTTGTCTTTAAGTACGTCCAAGTTCCATATACTTGTGCCCTGTCAATATCCTCATGTGTTGTCACCACAGACTTTCTTGCCTACTTTTGCCTTTGTGAACATCAGCAGCTGGGATGGTCTTCTTTAAACTCAAGATCATACAGCTCTTCTTTGCTCATGATTCCTCTGGGCCTTCTCAGTGTGTTTAGGCTGAAGAACAACAGTGTCATCTAAGGTTGCTCTGGCACTGAGCAGTCAGGAATGCACTCCCCTGTGGATCTGGCTCTTGTGTGTTACAGTGGAGCAGCATACATACAAAAGGTCATTGGAGACATCAGCTAGACCAATGTGTCTTTTACCTTCAAATCACAGGCATTTGGAGTCTGATACTTTGTTGAGAGGAGTTGTTCTGGCTATTGTACGATACATAAAAGTATCTCTGAAGTGTACCCATTAGATCCCATTATAACTTTCTATCTCTGAGAGATTCTATTCCTATGAAGGGACACCATGACTATGGCAATTCTTATAAAGAAAAAGATTTAGTTGGAAGTTGCTTACGTTTTCGGAGGTTTAGTCCATTGTCATCATGTCTGGAAACACAGCAACATGCAGTAAGACACAGTGCTGGAGAAGCAGCAGAGACCTCATCATTCAGATCCAAATGCAGGAGGAAGAATGAGCAAGACACAGAACTGGCTTGAGCATTTGAAACTCAAAAGATGACAACCCTCCCCCCTCCCCAGTGATGCACTTTGTCCAATAAGGCCATCCTCCTTAATTCCACTCCCTAAGCACTCAAATATATGAGTCAATGTGGGTCACCCCTCCCTATCAGTAAAATGTAACAATAAATAACTGCAGACCTTGTAGGGTTTAAGAGATCCCTTAGCTAATATTCTCAGACTTGAGTCCAGACCCAGTTCTGCCTATGGCTAGCTATACGCCTCTCTGTAGGTTTCCTTACCCATTAAATGACAACTCATATGTGTGTGTGTGTGTGTGTGTGTGTGTGTGTGTGTGTGTGTGTGTGTGTTGTGACAATCAAGTCAGAAAACCTGTATCTAGTACTTGACAACGCAGTGGTAAGCATATGTCAAGAGTTCAGGAAACAAGTTTCAGTGGTTAGTGCCATTATGGTCTTCTGCATCCTCATTGTGGTCAATCAGAGCTATCAGCTGAAGCTGATGGGCAAAATCCTTTGTTTCTGCCAGCCCCTCCCCCAAAATCTCCATCCTACAAAACAGCCCCCCTCCCAATCTAGGGAAGAAATATATTGTGTACCATCCTTCTGAAGACTCATTTTCTTGTGGGAATGAGCACAAATGGGCTTTTGTCCTTCGGGAACCAGTGGCCTTTTCCAGGGGATGCTTTAATCTTTTGAAGACAGATGACTGTGAGCTGCAGTAATCCTGTAGTGCTACTGGGAGAGTAGAGGGAAGGGACAGAATTTCAATAGGGCCTTGGAGACTTTGTGACTCTGTGATGCATTCCTGAACATAACATGGGGCTAGCAGGAGGAAATTTAAGGGGTGGACAAGGTGAAGGTTATACCCTTCTCTGGATCGCTTGTTCCTTTACATCCTCTCTTTACACCCTGCCCCTGCTGTATGTCTTGGGAATCTATTATTAAGGAGTACAGCAAGCTCTTCTTTGCCCATGGATTTCATCAATGGAAGAAGAGGCTGGAGAAGGACGTGTAGGGGGAGAAAGACCTCTGCTTCCTATCCCCTTCCCTTTCCTGTCCTTCTCAGACAGACTCCTGCAGCAACTGTCTGCTTTCGCAACTGTTTCCTTCCGTCTTTGTCTTACACTTAGGAGAAACTCATGCACAGTCCCATGTTGGTTTAAGTTACCCTTACCCAGCCTTTAGTGACCGTGTTTGAACATGTTTCCTGCTTCCTGCAAGATATTGTCTATAGAGCAACTCCTCAAATAGTCAAGGGGAAAGATTTTAACCCAGCTTTTAATTAGCAGTTCTAGCCTCTGGCTTCTCCTGGACTATATTTTGTTCTCTTCCAATTCTTCACTCCACATCTGGTATGGGGGTGCTGGGAGTCATTGATGAACTAGATTAGTATGGGTGGTGGTGGCATTATGTTTGTACAGGAGGTTTGGATGAGGGCAAGACCAGATGACAACTTTTGGGTGCCTTACTTTTGTTATGACAAGATCTCTCTCTGGTCTATAGCTTTGCCAGCAGGCTTAGCTACCTGCCCATGGAGATCCTGGAATTACTGAACATTTCATCCCACTATTGTTGAGATTGAAAGTGTTGGCTTTTGTTTTTCTTCAATCTGATTGGTTCTGAGGATACAAATTCAGCTCCTTTTGTGCCTGTGAAGCAAACACTTTGGCTTAGTAGCTAAAACATCTTTCCAGTCTCTTTTGGTTTTTGGTGATAGGAGTTTGCTATATATCCCAGACTGGTCCAAATTCATTATTATCAAAGTTTTCTGGGATTGATGATCCTTCATTTCCCAGGTGCTGGAGTTTATAACTGTGTACTGTGCAGCCTGACAGTTAATAGGTTAATTATGACCTAAAAGGTCAGAGGAGTCAAAGCAGGGAGAGTTTTCTTTCGAAATTTGCAAATAGTTACTGCTATTTGGAACCTCCCAGGAATATTTTTTGAAGTGACAATAGCATTGATAGAGCTGTGATCTAGTCATGCAATCTCAGTTCCCAGGGTCTTGGCCTGTAGGCACTCCATAGGAGAGGCATAGCAATCCCAACTCTGAACCTGGTACCCAGCCACAGACATCACCCCTCAGCATTTACTGTGGCTTAGTTCATTGCTGCTTTTGCATTAATCTTGGAGCATGTCTCTAGTCCTTTGCATAAGTGTCAAAATGGAGGCTCAGAGAGTGAATTGATTCCTCCAGGGACACCCAGCAAGGAGGCCATAGCTAAGAGGAACATGATTTCAAACTCATCCAATTTGTTTGAAGTCAAATTGTGTCACAGGTATTTAAATCATTGTTTGCTCCCAAAGTGGATTGGAGCATTCTGACCATTCTTTCTCTCAGCTTCATGATACAAGATGAGAAATTTGTCATCAAAACTTCTTTGAATTTGTTCTCTGTGGCAAATATGACAACATCACTGTTTTGAGATCTACTTTCTTTTAATACTGCTTGCTAAGTCTCAGAATCACACTGGAGCTGAAACGGGATGTAGAGAAGAAACAACTCATTGTAAATTTAAGAGGTGATTTCTTTCCTTCAGAGGGAGGAGGACAAAGTCTAGCCACAGCTAGACAGCTGTGCTGTTCTCTCTGGTTAGTGGTACTCAAGTCAAGGTGCAATTTTTTTTTTTTTTGGCCAGCAGATGGTGATGCTCTAGGCAAAAAAGGAAATCTTGGAAAGCGCCCACCTAGGTGTTCTCGAGGCTGGGCTCCCTCTGTTTAGTTTGTAGAGAGCTAGGGAAAATGCTTTTTCTCACTATAAAGGAATGATCTTATGGACTGATTCCATGAGGATTGTAAAGATTAAGGCAAGAACTTTTCATTTTATTTTGGGTGGCACACCACAGAGTGAGAAGCTGATGGAGTAAGGATAGATAGTAGGGCATGTGGACGCCTGGTGAGGCTGATGTTTCACTCCAGGCTTGTGCTTGTGGTGGTGACCATAGCTGGACAATGATGGTGGCACTAGAGTAGAAAACCTAACAATCTGAGGGCAAGTATATAAGTCAGATAATGGAATATGGTAGCAGGAAGTAAGGAGTCCCCTCCACAGTCATGGTAGTGTGATGGGGGTCAAGTATCTGACAGAAGACAAAGTTTTCACCTCAAATAGAATATGAGATAGATTGTTCTCTATCCAAATATGAGTGACCATGGAACTGGGGACATATAAACAAGAGATCCTCAAAACTGTGCTACAAGGTGATAAATAGTTTTGTGGAGTGTTCATAACAGAATGTTATAAATTAGGGGACTTTAAAAATGCATTCTAGACGTACCAAGTAAACTTGTTGTAGCTACATAGGGAAATTTCTACTCTAAGTCCTAGATATTATCTCATGACATTCTTATCCTTTGGGTTGATGAAAGCTAGGAGTCAGCTTCCACACTGCAAAAGTACTTATTTAACAGTCTCAAGGTCTGTTGGGTCAAGTATAAGAATGAATAACACAGGACTATTTAGAAATCTAAAATAGCCCAAGATAATTTGGCTCTAAACTTCAACACTCCAACACTCTGTAATCAATGTAATTCTAATGAGTCAGCCTCCCTGAATGTTTCATGAAGGTATGGCTCCCTGGCCCCAAGAACTTCAGTTTACAACCATTTGTATTTGTATTTTCACCTACTTTTAGAATCCTGGAACACTGGCTCAGTGGGTGATACAGTGTCATTCTCTGTTTATCTGTTCTTGATGTCTATGGAAGAAACAGCTCTCATTTCAAAGGATCAAAGGGGTGCTTTATTCTGGAAATATGAATGACCAAGTCTTCAGATGGATTCTGATAAAATTCTTAGCTTTCTGAATGGTGGAAAGTAGGGGTCTCTTTGTATATTCCAAAGGATTTATCTAATGGACACAAAGATATTACCTTACATATAGAATCAGACAACAAATGACTATTAAGGGCATTAAATATGGCCAAGATAATTTGACTCTGGGCTTGGCAACAGTCCTAACTCTTCACAACACTGAAAGTCTAATCAATCAATGGGCCTCTGCATTCATAACGTCATTCTTAGAGTTCCCATTCACATTGGATGTGGGATGTTGTTACCTATCAGACTATTTTCTGCTTCCATGCATGACTGAAATAGTCTCCTCCCCCACCACTGCTATACTCATGGCTGTGCCACTTTGTTATCTCTAACAGAGCACAGCCATGCTGGCTCATCAATCTGCACTCTTTTCTGAATTAGTCACAAAAGCTAATTTATCTTTTCTTCCTTTACATCTCTGCTTTAAGCTTAGTTCTCTAACATGTTAGGCTCCCTTACTGTTTCTGTGAAGCTCCCTGCCCTGCTGTGTATCTGATTGTCTGCCATGGATGCGACTTCCATGCTGGCTTAAACAGCATGGCTTTCTTTCCTTCTCTCCTTCTCTCTTCTTTTCCTAGCACCTAGTGTACCCTGGATGCTTTGCTTTTAAACTAGAATAAAATTGTCTTTGAGTTTCTGTTTGAGTCTATACTTAAATTATTTTATTAATGATAATAAGAACCCAAGAAAAACCCCAATTCCACTTGTAACAGTGCTTCACATTTATTTTCTTTCTTCAATCTGCCAAAAATATGTACAGTGTCTTAAGCTATCTATCTGTGTTGTACATTCATAGCCTAAGTGATGAAGGAGTATGGACCAATGAGAGTAGTGACTCAAAGAGACCCATAGTGTCCCTTAGGCAGAAAGAAACCCTTGGAGCAGAGAGAGGCTCCAGGCTATCCAGCAAAGCGCCTGCAATTCTAGGATTATCCAGCCTCTTCTTCAGGTTAATCACAGTTCTCTTCAAATGCAAATGTGTCTAAGATGGGCACTGCACATTCATCTCCACCTACACATCAACTGTTTTGTTATTCCTAATGCAAGGAAATCAGACACAGTGAAAGTTAGATACCCGGCATTCAGAAGAAGGTGCTGGAAAGATTCACATAGTCTGACCTTGGAAAGTTTCTCCTTTCCTTTGACTTCAGGTTTCCTCTCAGAAGCAGGGGTTCGGGGCACTCTCATGCAGCATCTTTTTAAGATTAAACTAGATAAGAATGAAGCACCCAGTATAGTACTTGGTGATGCAAAGTGCTCAGAGCATCCTATTCTTTTTTTTTTTTTCATCCTATTCTTTTTTAAACCGTAATCAGAGTCTCAGGCTCCATCCTGTGGTCCAGGCTCCCTTTTAGTCTTGCATAGTTATTAAATGGGTCTTGGCTGAGACATTGCCTGTAACAAGATCTCTTTGTAGAGGCTGCCAGATGTCAGGCCCTCTATAATAAAACTTTTTTTCCCCATTGGGGTTAGACAGTTTGATTCTGGCCATCCCTCTGTGATTAAGGTCCACAATCAACCCAGCTGCTTGATAGAATAGAGCTGGCTGATTAGCAGGGTGCCCTTTGCCTTCAGGTTAATGGATGATCTCACACTGTGACTTCAGAGTAATTACCAGTTAAAAGGTTGGAGGCCAGGGCTCCCTGGTCTTGGGGAGGTCTGGCCCCATTTAAATGAAAACCCAGAAAATAATATTATCCAGGGCATCATCAGGTAGCTACTATGTGGACTCAGGGCCTTGACTGTAATCCAAACTCCAGGCTTAGGCTGTGTGTGTGTGTGTGTGTGTGTGTGTGTGTGTGTGTGTGTGTGTGTGAACAGAAAGGCAGCTTGGGACTATAGCAAGAACTGCCTGGGGGTTATGTAGGCTTGGGAGAATTCCAGCTGGGTTATCACTTGTCCATATGATCTTGGCAAGGCGCTTAACCTCTCTTTCACTCAATGTCCTCATCTATAAAGAAGGGTTGAAAGTGGCTGCCTCCAGGGTCAATGTGAAGCTTAATCAGGTGTGTATAGCCTCTGGTAACCATGAACTGCCTCTTGCCTTTCTGTTTCTATGCTGTGCATCTGTGGCTAGCTAGTGAGTCTCTTCCTCATTCTTTGTCTGGACTGTTTCTGAAGACTGACTTTATGAATCATTACTGACTAGCTATCATGTGGCAAGGATCAAATCACAAGGAGGATAAGATACTGTCTCCAAATTTAAGGAGCTCATGGTCGTGTGTGAGTGCCAGGCTAAGAATTTGACTCCTGGGACAACACATCTAGCATCATTTCTGTTGCTGTGACAAAAACAAAAAAAAACAAAAAAACAAAAAACGTTTGTTTTGTATATAAATCAAAGTTACAATCCACTACTGTATTATTGTGAAGAAATTTAGGCAGGAACTTAAAAAACATCAGAACAAGAGGAAGGAGGGAAAAAGAAAAAGAGGGATGAATACGAATGAATCCTTGCTTTTTGTTTCTTTCTCCTTTCTTAAACTGTTGAGTAACCACTGTGTGAGGAATGGTACCACCAACAGTGGGCCAGATCATCTTACAGTGTGAAAAACCCCCACATACATGCTCACAGGACAATCTGAGCTAGGTAATTCCTCCTTACAGCTCTCTTTCCAGGAGTTCTGAATTGTGCCAAGATGGCAGTTAAAATGAACCAGCATAAATGTTGTGAAAGAGAAATGGAGCTTTGGAACCCTGGGATGGAACCCTCAGTTAGACCTCAGGTCAGCCATGATCCTGGAGGTGAGCACAGAAGGAAGTACTTTAACAAGCTTGAAAACAATCAGATGTCAAATATAGAGGGCCAGCAGCATGTTTGTGGAAGGAAATAAGAAGTACTAGAGACCCCAATGGCAGATGCTGATGAGGAGCAGAGCACATAAATTAAAGGAGAAAGCAAGCAAATGGGGCGTGAGTGAATGAATAGGGGTTCAGTAAGTGAGGCTGAACATTCATTCAGAAGAATGAATGTGGGATAGCTGCATGAATGAAGGAGAGACTTATGGATGGATGAAGGCATAGATATTGAGCTAAGGGCTCAATGGAGGAATGATGGAGTGAGAGCATGTGTTCAGGGCTCTGCTCCTGAATCGTAGTTTCAAGCAAGAGCTGCCTTTTCAACTTACTGAAAATTGTCATCCCTCACTCCCACTCCACGCTGTCAGTCACCCTTTTCCTCCTTGGCTGGCTTCACTTCCCATAGTCATCAGCACCCTCTAGAGATATTTACTCTGCTGACTTATTCTATAAGCTAGGTTCTGTCTGAGATTTCCTCTTTCTCACCAGGGTAAGGACCTTTGTCAATTCAGTTTATTGATGTCTCTTCTCATACAGTGTCCTGCACACAATGGATACTCAAAAAATGCTTGGGAAATGAACAAGTTGTGCCAACAGTAAGTGAAGAAGTCAGGGATATTTCCAGAGCCTGAGTATGTGGGCTGGATCCCCAACCTCCTTAGCCATATTTCTGTGGATGAGTGCACCTTTTCTTTGTTACAGACATTTATTTCAGAACTCAGTAGCCTGGGTACATGGATCATCAGAGAAGCTGCCCTGTGTTCTCTAAGTACTGCCCTGGGGCTGGACTTACAGAGGGTGGTGGTGGCCCCGGAAGGAAGAAAGAAAAGGAAGGGAGGGAGGTGAGGTGGCAGTAAAGCAATGTCTGCTTGAGAAAGCTATTCTGTCTCCTTCAGCAACCTCTGCAGTGG
>JADRCD010225629.1:0-42793 GCA_019843815.1 Montemys delectorum | reverse complement strand
CTGCCTTCGTCTGGTCTGTCCGCATCGTGCCTGAGCTACACCTAGGCTACAGTTGTCGTTACGAAGACTTCTCTCTAGCCAGGTATAGTGTCTGTAATTCAAGTACTCTGGAGGTTTATGCAGGAAGATGTAGAATTGGAGGTCATTCTGGGCTATATAGCAAGACCCCTGCCCCAATGAAACAAGGATGTTTCTTTCTAAAAAGTATTATTTCTGTTTGTGTATGTGTGTGTGCACACTCAGTCCAAGTGTGGTGGTGCCAGGACAAGCATATGGGTGTCAGAGGACACCTCTAAGGAATTGGTTCTCTCTGCCGCCATGTGGGTCGTCACACCTGTCCATCCGTGTGCAAGTTTCTTTACTGCCGAGCCATCTCATTACCCCCCAAAGAGCCTGCTCTCTTACTGGAGAGTTTTACAGTCTTTGAAGCTAAGACAAGAGGATGTGAAGTTCCAACTCTTCTTTCTCAGCTCACGCCTTCGTTCGTTTGTCATGATCTCTCATTTCTCTGTGGTAGGATGGTGAGGGCTGTCAGTGTCAGTTTTTATGCCGGAGGGTGGCTCAGCAGCTCCTTCAGCAGGTAGAGGCGGCTGCACGATGGCTGCTCTTCATCATTAAATGACAGTGAAATGTTAGCCTTTGTCTCTGAGTCCCAGAGCAGAAGGGTGACAGGAGTGTAGGGATGCAATCTAGACAGAGAAAATTATTTGGGAGATTATAGTGTTCAGAGAGAAAGAGAGAGAGAGACAGAGACAGGGACAAAGAGAGAGACACACACAGAGAGACAGAGATACAAAGAGAGATAGAGACAGAGAAATAGGTAGATAAATAGACAGATGATAGAGATAGATAGACAGTCAGACAGACAGACAGACATACAGATGGATAGACAGACAAATGATATAGAGTCTTGGAGGAAAGGAGATTGACTGACTATTGGGGCAGGATGGATGAGTCATTCAGGGCCACACAGTAGAGACCCTTGAGTAGAAAACAAAGGTTTTTTTGTTGTGTGATTTTTTTTTTAAATTTTTTTGTTTAAATGGGAAGTTCTAGACAAGGAAACCCTGGTTTCTTCTCTGTCCTTGAACTTCTGTAAGTGTGTTCTTCTGCCCTTGAAGTCTGATAGACCTAGCCTATGAGCAATGGGAAGAACTGCTGTTGATCCTGAAGATAGACCTGGTTTATGAGCAATGGGAGGGAGGCTTTGTGGCTGAATTCACCTTCCCCCCCCCCCTCGCCTCCTCTAGCTTCTCTAGTACCTTCTATCACGGAAACCCTGCTCCTGGGGAGTCTGAGGAACACAGGTCACTGACAATAGGTGCCTTTAATATGGGTCATCTATGATGAAGACAGGAGCATGGACCAAGGGTTGACAACATCCCCAAACGTGCCATAAAAGGAGGAGGATGGACTTACTCATTGTTGAGATGCCTTTTGTGTGCGGCTTGAAGCAACCCTGCCTTGATCATTTTGATAGGGAGGTCCCACTGCCTGTGTCATCCCTGACTCGTTTGACACGCTTATGGGTCAGCAGGCTACAGTTTCCTGAGCTTGCTTTGCTAATGGGGAAGATGACATCCCTTTTTTTTTCCCTCTGGATTGCTTGATCTTTAAAAGTTTGAGCAGTTGTTTAAATAGCCAGGTTTAAAGGCTCAAGTCATTTTAGAGGCCGTAATTCTCCGGCTGTTTCAGCTGCCTTGCCTTGTTCGTGACTTTGATCATCAAGTCTCCTAGCACTCTATGTGATTAAAGGCAGGAGGCGTCAGGGGAAGGCTGAGAAAGCGACATTTGCAGGGCTCCATTAGCTGGAGCAGGTCAGGTGAGGTCGGCTGCAAGACACTACTAAAGCTCCGAATTCTGCTGCTTTGGGTGGGATGGGCACACTCTGCCAGTCCACACCGACCTTGAAAGGCTTTTACGCTGTAATTCCACACAGATGACGCAGAATGAGTGGCGGGCAGATAACTTTTTAGAGTGCTATAAGCCATCCACAGCCTGCGGCTCACTTCCTTAGCAATGACCATGAGAAATTAGCCCGCAGGGGAGGGGCTAAAGCAATCAGGAGACTACCATTAACCAGAATCTACATCCTTGTATCCCAAAGAAAAAGCTGGCGGACCCTGTTCTTTGTGTCCAAGAGTTAAATACGCTGAAATGCCTTTATTTTTGAAGGTTTGGCTCACCTGCTAGCAATGGGGGTGAGGGGAGCCCAGGGAGGGTTGTGGGTGAGGGAAAGTGGTCAGAGGGAAGAATCCAATCTTTTCCTGTCAGGATTTCATGTTATGAAATTTAGACAATTCTTTGCATTTCTGTTTTTGACAGAGTCTCCCTAGGCAGTTGTTGTAGCACGGTAGGTATCCTCTAGGCATGGCATGGCTGTTGCCATCTTGAAATTCAAGTAACTGTGAATAACGCTCAGACGCCCCTTACAAGAGCAGGCCTGTGAATCACAGCAGATTCACTCATAGGACAGCAGGGGTGGGTGGGAGGTGGATGAGCCCCTCGTCTGGAATCCTGGCACAGGGGCAGGGTGTGATATCGTCGTCCCAACTGTGGCTGAGCACACCTTCGTTCTTGTTTTCTGCACTTGGAGCAGTTTTCTGCATTAATCACTGTCCACTGCACAGAGAACCTTCTCGGATGATGTCTGAGACTTGCACTGATCCGTGGCTCCAGAGATGCTGACTTAACTAGCCTTTCTATGCTATGTCCATTTAGCAAGCTATTTATTAGAAACACATTCGCCCTGGCACCCGTGAGCTTCTTAGTCATGGCTTCAGACTGATAGTCCAGGTATTGTGCTTCCTCCTATGGAGTGGGCATGAAATCCAGTCAGAAGGGGTAGCTACCTGTAGGAAGGCTTTTAGTACGTTGTGGGTCCTTTTTTCCACCCTTTATCACTAGATAGGAGAGAAAGAAGGGTACAGGGAAGAGAGTCAGAGACACAGACAAGAGTCACAGGTCTGTGAATCCAGTTTCTTCTTTTCTGGTAGCTGTACTTTGCAACCTTGTGGGTTCCTTTTCCCACCTTTTTATGCACCCCTGCTTTCTCCCCCATCACTATATAGGAGAGTAAGAAGGTTAGAGGAGGCAGAGAGAGATCTGTGAATCTCATTTCTTGTTTTGTTTTGTTTTTTTCCCCCCTCTGAGCACAACTACCAACATACCACAGCTATTCCCCTGAATGATCAACAACCACCCACTCTGTCTCTCAGGGCCTTAGTATTTTTTTTATAGACCCTCTGAAAATTTCCCAGAATTCCAAACACCACACAATCACAGAAACTATCTCCAGCTGACCAAACCATGCCTCTGCTAGAGCACAAGGCAAATCGTAGTCAGCTGCTACGAAGTGGCTCCATAGCCCACACCTGGGATTAAAATGAAAGCATATTCTTATAGTTCTGTGTTTTTTTTTTAAAAAAGAAACCACAATCCCAGAATCCTCAGGACAGTTGCTCCTATAGCATCCACACCACTACTGAGCACCAGGCCTACATTTCACCACCTTTGCCAGCTGACAGGCCCCTTTTCCTTCTGACATGAGGCAGATCAGATAACTGTGAGTAGGTGCCAGACGGGCTTCTTAGTATAGACGACAAAATCCACATTAATTACATCACGCACAAGAACATTTAAGGGAAGTAGTTCACTAACTTAGAAGGATCTGAAGCAATGGCCTCTAATCCAGGCTCCTAAGAATGATCTCCAGGCCACAGAGAGAAGAGAGCTGCTGGGAAAAACTGAGGACTCCGCCATAACTGGAAGCTACTGGGTCTCTCTGGTTCCAGAACAGCCTGCCTCTATCCTGTGCACACACAGATGTCTTACACTCTTATCTTCCTTCCACAGAACCCAGCGCCTTGGTCTCCTCCTTATAACTGTAAACAGTGTCTCCCCTCTAGACCACTGGAAAAAAGCACAGACTAGGGCTCACCAGTCAACCAGCTGAACAGCAAGTTGCTTGAGCTGAGTTAGGAGAGCAGTTCTTGGCCTTGCGCCTGCACTGGCCCCTGATACTGATGTTTGGGGTGCAGAGGTCCAGTGGTTCTAACAAGGCGATTACAAAAGATGCCAGTGACCAGCAGCTGAGAACTCTGCGAAAGTGCTCAAGGAGAGAGGAGCCAGGCGGGACTAGAGAAGACGGCTCCCTAGTGGGCCAGGGAGCAGGCCTCCGGGCCTTGGACTTCAGATGTGAAGGCACCTGGGGTCTGCCTGATCAGTGTGCCCCACAGGGCTGAGGACTGTGCCTGGAATATGGAGCAAGTTGGAGGAGGCCAGCACTGATTTAGTGAAACACTGACTGTGCGTGAGAGGCAATAAGGAGGAGAGATGGGAGCATTAGGCTTTGGGGTGCTGTCTGTGGGAAAATGATGGGCACCTAATTCTGTCATGAGGACAGTGTGTAACAGGAATGCCCCACCAGGTACTGGGGCACAAATCCTTGGAAGCTGAGTGTGGACAGCCAGGGAAGTGCCTTGCTGTGATTAATCACATCCCAAACATCCCTTACATCAGGTAGAATTGTGGAGACAGTGACCGTTTAATTCAGCTTCTAAAAGGTCATTTGGCCTCTTATTAGTGTGCTGTCAGTTTGGGTCGGCTGCTAAATCCAGGCCGATAAAGGTCTATCTGGTCCCCAGAGTGGAATTCATACGATCTGAGCCAGCTTCCTAGGCCTGAAATACCCGAAGTCCCTGGATAAGGCAATAAAGAACTAAACCAAAGCAGATGCAGGCCTCACTTTTTGTTTTGTCTTTCCTCTGAGATATGGTCATGTGAGAGGTCTTAGGACACTAACAGAATACAAGACCATGAGAGGGGACATTGCTGCTGTGCTTTGCGAGTGAAAAAAAACGAATTATATATGTGGCAAGTTATAAGGGCTGTGGCCACAGAGCGGAGGTGAGTATTATCAGAAAACACTGTTTCTCCCCAAATGCATCTGATGCCTATTTAACGCCAGTCAAGGGATAGCAGAGCTTAAACAGCAGAGCTTGACAATTATCTGATCCAACCTTCTCATCTGCACAGATGAGGAAAATCAATGTGTTCCCAAGTCCCTGCAGACTGTGGAGGTGGAGCCCAGTGCCATCCTCTCTCTGCCTGCACCCACTCTCTTGCTGCTGTTGTGTTGCAGGGACCTTCAATGTCCCCACATGTGAACTCCACAGTTCTATTCAAACTAATCAAAGCTCTTGGGGCAAAGAAGGCCCTGAGAGGCCATGAATGAGGAACCCACAGAACAGTCTATCTCTTTACTAAGAGGAGACCTGAACTTGGGCTGATAGCTTGCCCGTTTACCTGACCATCTACTGAGCTTTGGGGTAGCTTAAGGGTGCCTTGCAGGTGGGGAGGCATAAATCAAGGTGGAGGGAGATGCTCCTCTGTTGGATACCCCAAATGTCTCCACCAAAAGTCATGACAACTTCCTGTTCCTCTGGGTCTTACACTCTTTCCATCTGCTTCTACAACAATGCCTGAGCCTTAGTTAGATACAGAAGTTGTATTGTGGATGGATCAATTGAGAATGAACGTCACAATTCTGCATTTTGGTTGGTTGTGGTTTTCTGTAATGATCTCCATCCATTGCAAACAAAGGTTTCCTTGGTGAGGAGTCAGGGTTACACTTCATCTGTGGATATAAAGACAAATGTTTAGAATATAGTTAGGGGTTGAACTGGCTGGTTTTGTGTGTCAGCTTGACACAAGCTGGAGTTATCACAGAGAAAGGAGCCTCCCTTGAGGAAATGCCTCCATGAGATCCAGCTGTAAGGCATTGTCTCAATTAGTTATTGAGGTTGGGAGGGTCCCTTGTGGGTGGTGCCATCCCTGGGCTGGAAGTCTTGGGTTCAATAGAAAGCAAGCTGAGCAAGCCAGTAAGCAACATTCCTCCATGGCCTCTACATCAGCTCCTGCCTCCAGGTTCCTGCCCTGTTCCTGTGAGTTCCCGTCCTGACTTCCTTTGGTGATTAATAGCAATGTGGAAGTGTAAGCTGAATAAGCCCTTTCCTCCACACCGTGCTAATTAGTCATGATGTTTTATTCAGGAATAGAAACCCTGACTAAGACAGATTAGCTAAGTGGTAGTTTAGGCTCTTCTGCAAGGATCCATGAGTAGGTGGTTAAATTTCAGTACCAGATATAGGTTATATAAGAGCCATAGGAAAAGGAAGTTTGCTGTGACTCTGTCTCCTAGAAATGTTAGAGAAATACACTCGTGAAGTCTCACTCACCAACATGGCTGCCTGACCATGACCTGAACAAAGATGATACCAACAGACATGGCCTCAACCCAAAAGAAAGAACTACAGACAACTAAGGAATGCTGGGAGTGGAAACAGTCTTCCACAGCAAAGGGCTTAACAATTAGTTATCTGATACCAAATAGTCAGCCCTGAAATCATACATAAGTGTAAGAGCATATGGACTGAGGACATTGTATTTATATATTTGAGGATACACATATATAAAACAGTTAAGGAAAAAAAGCTCAGGGGTGGTGTCTGGTTCCAGAACAGCCTGCCTCTGTCATGCAGAGAGGTGTCCTGTGCTCTGCCTCCTTCCCACAAAACCCAGTGTCTCGGTCTCCTTGTTAGTAACTGTAAAGAGTGGGGGTTATGGGAACGGGGGGTCAGGGTCAGGTAGGATGGAGGGAGAGAGTTGTTGGCATACTTCCTTTTTACCTTATTTTATTGAGTTCTTATAGCTCCCACCAGTCCAACCTTTCCTTATTCCGCTCTAATCCCTTTGAACCCCTCAACACTAGGTAGGAGAGAAAGAAGTTTAGGAGGGGAAAGGGGCTGTAGACCTCTTTAGACTACTTCCTGCTAGTTAGGGCCAGCAAGTTCCTTCAGGCAAATCCAATCTCCATTCCCAGGATATCTCCAACCAAAAATCCGGAAAAACAGCAATCCAGCAAAAGCAGACATAGCAGCAACAGCAGGAGGAGGACCAGAAGCAGCAGTGGCAAGGGGAGCAGCAGCAGGGAGCAGCAGCAGCAAGGGGAGCAGCAGCAGGGAGCAGCAGCAGCTGTCCCAGGCCCTCTTTGGGTCTCTTATATTAGTACCCTCCCAAGAGTCCCCAGAATCCCAAAATCATACCCCTCCTAGGGAATGGGACAATCACAGTTAATGGTTGTGGACAAACCTGAAGCAGCCCCATGCCTCATACCTGAAATTAAAACAAAAACATATTCATATATCATAACTGGGTTCTTAAAGAAACCAAAATTCTCACTCCCAAGAGTATTGGGAGAGACGACTAGAATTGGGGACATCTTGGAGATGAGCTAGAAACCTTGTGCAATGGAAGCTCCCAGGAATCTCTGAGGGTGACCCTAGCTAAGATTCCTGGCAATGGGGGATACGTAGCCTGACCCGGCCATCCACTGCCTCCAGGCAAGACTTCCAGTGGAGGGACTGGGACACCAACCCAGCCAGAAAACCTTCAGTCTACAATTTGACTTGCCTACAGATATGCTGGGGTAAAGGTGGTGCAGAAGCTGTGGGAATGGTTGGCCAATGACTGATCCATGCTTGAGACATGTGCCACAAGAGAGAGCCTACCCCTGACACTGCCTGGTTGGCCAGGACTCACAAGCTGGTGAGCCCAGAGACCTAGGATGGAACCAAACATGACTGGTTAAAAAAAAAAAAAAAAAAAGGTCAATGAAATGACAAAATGACTCCTAGTGATACTCTGCTGTGCTCATAGGTCGATGCTAGCCCAGCTGTCATCAGAGAGGCGTCGTCCAGCAATGGATGGGAACAGATGCAGAGACCCACAGACAAACATTAGGCAGAGCTTGGGGATCTTGAAAAGGAAGGGGAAGAAGAATAGTAGGAGCCAGAGGGATCAGGAACACTACAAGAAAACCCACAGAATGAACTAACCTGGGCTCCTAGGGCCCCACAGAGACTGAACCAACAACCTGGGAGCTTGTGTAGGACTGACCAAGGCTCTCTGTATATGTGTTACAGTTGTATCATTTGATCTTGTGGGACTCAGTAACAGAGGGAGCAGGGGCTGCTTCTCATACTTTTGCCTGCTTTTGGGAACCCCCTTCCCCCCCCCCCCCCCCCCCCCCCCCCCCCGCCGCTGGGTTGCCTTGCCCAGCCTTAATTCAAGAAGAGGAGTCTGTTCTTAGTACAACTTGATATGCTATGTTTGGTTGATAACCATAGGAGGCTTTCCCCTTTCTGAAGGGAAATGGAGGAGGAGGAGGAGATGTAGAGGCAGAGGGAAGATGTGTGTGTGTGTGGGGGGGGGAGGGGGTTGGGGAGGACTGGGAGGAGAGGAAGAAGGTGACATTGCAGTTGGGATATAAAAAAAATAGTTCAAGGAAAAAGAAAAAAGTAATGGATTTGAAGGAAAGCAAGAATGGGCACATGGGAGGGTGGGGAAGAAAGAGGGGGAGGGCAAAGATATTTTCTTTTAGTTGGTTGGTTGGTTGGTTGGTTGGATTTTCTGGTACTTGCTAGGCTGATCTCAGACTCACAAGTACTGGGATTAAAGGTGAGAGCCACCACACCTGGCATGGCAGTACAATTTTATAATCTCAATATATATATCTCACCACCAATATATATATCTCACCAGTATATATCTCTGAATATATATAATCTCAATATATATCTATATCTATCTATCTATATATCAATATATATATACAGTCATTTTATATCTCTTTCTCATTGTGAGGTGGGGATTAAAATAGGGGCTGAGTGAGGCCTTTAAGAGATGGATTGTGGATCCATTTGTGGATGGATTTGCAATGGATTAATGGGATATCAAGGAGTGGTTGGTCTTCTGGCCCAGACCAGCAGGCCACTTTTCAGTAACAGTCCTGAGAGAGGACCTGGAGATCAGAAGATATGAAGACAAGACAGAGAGGCTGGAGAGATGACTCAGCGGTTAAGAGCCCTGACTGCTCTTCCATAGGGCCCGAGTTCAATTCCCAGCAACCACGTGGCGGCTCACAACCATCTGTAATGGGATCCGATGCCCTCTTCTGGTGTGTCTGAAGACAGCTACACTGTGCTCATATACATGAAATTAATAAATAAATCTTAAGAAAAAAAAAGACAGGGCAAAGAAGATCAAGTTTGGAGTCAGGAGGTCTTATGGAAGCTATGTCTTACACCAAGCAAGCTTATCACGGAGCACAGGGGTTTATATTCTACTTCCAGGGAAGAGATGAACAGAATAAGCAGTATTGTATAACGGGGTGAGGTCAGCAGGAATAATCAAACCGTGCTGCACAGAGGGAACACAGGCTTTCTCAGACCAAGCACACTGCAGCCTGGGGACTGATAACCCCATCTTCTTCTGGAGGAAAGGTCAAGCTCCCAGGAACCAAAACCTTTCAAGTCTCAGTGCCAGACTGGCACAGACGAGCAAGGACACAGAAGTACTTTTCTTCCCTCTGTGAAAACAGAGCTAGGACTAGTGCAGCTCTCAACAGTCTTTGAGAAACCAACAGATTCTTAGTCCGCTAACTATGTGTTCTCTATCAATATTGTGACCCAGTAGCAAATCTCTCATCCAGTGCTAAACAGACATATGTTACTGTCATGTTCTGTGACTTCCAGGACCACAGACTTCTCTTTATATATCACTCACTCTGGTATTCCTTTATAGCAACATAATACCAACCCAAACAGATACCTGCCCCCGGGGAAACTTGCTTTATTGTATCATTTTAACACATAGCTTATAGCTCTTATGTCATCTTTGTGACCTCCTCCTCCCTCTTCTCCCTTGCCCTCGTCCCCTTGTGTAGAGGTGTCTGTGTGGGTGTTTGTGCAGATGTGTGCTCTTGCGTGCGGAGGCCAGAAGTCAGTGTAAGCACCTTTGTCTCCATCATATTATTTTTTGCGACAGGGTATTTATTGAACCTGGAGCTCACCAGCTGGTCTCATCTGCCTGTCTCTACCCCTTCTTTGCCTTTCAGTAGGGTTCCAGGTGCATGCTACAACATCCAGCTTTTTGTGTGTGTGTGCAGCAAACACTTTACTGACTGAGCCAGCCATCTCTCCAACCCCTCCTTTCGAATCTTTTAATCTATTGTTTGCTCTTTTAAATATGCTTTTTACTCATAGATGAAAATTATTCAGATAGATAAAATTATTTTACTGATAGATAAAATTATTAAATTTGCTCTTGCCGATTGTGAAAATAATTCTTACTGATATAAAACATGCCTATGTAATGGGTACCTTGTAATATTTCCATATATGCATTTATTGTGTCATATTTAATCAGGCTAAGAACATATGTCTCCTCAAAACAAATTCATTAACATGAGAATATCCCGATACTTCCAACTTTTTCTTTTTCTTTTCTTTCTTTCTTTCTTTCTTTCTTTCTTTCTTTCTTTTTTTTTTTTTTAAGATTTATTTCATTTATATGAGTACACTGTAGCTGTTTTTAGACATACCAGAAGAGGGCATCAGATCCCATTACAGATGGTTGTGAGCCACCATGTGGTTGCTGGGAATTGAACTCAGGACCTCTGGAAGAGCAGTCAGTACTCTTAACCACTGAGCCATCTCTCCAGCCCATTGAACTTTTTCAAATATATATCACATTATCATGAACAGTCAGGCTACAGTGCACGAGCAGACAAGAGTCTCTTCCCCATGTTACTATAAACTACCCTCCACTGACCACCCTGCTGATCTCTTGCCACTAGTCTACTTAGCTCTTTCGTGAGAGCTAATCTACCTTTGTCTCTCTGTATGTTTCTCCGTGTCTCTGCCCCTCCTCATGTCTCCTCCATGTGAGACAATGAGATCATGAAGCCCTTATCTTTGGGTTCTTGGCTTACCTCAGTTAACACTGTGTTCTCCCCACTTCTCACCTGTTACAGCATATAATAGGAATTCAACCTTTTAATGATGGAGTGACATTCCATATTGTAATGTACCGCACTTTCTTTATCTTACCAGCCAATGTGGTTGTGTGAAAGTTGGTTTTCCTCAACTTCATACAAACTAGTGAGGACTGGCATTGACCTGCCCTGGTTTCGCTCAGTAACTGGCTGTACCCTGAAGACTTAAAAAACAAACCCTTTGCTGCCCAGTGTTAATTTGGATCAGTGTTTAAATCATAGCAGCAGAGAAGCAAATCAGACCAGAAACTTCTACATGGAGTTTTCTTGTGATGGACATGACCATGTGGCTTTGAGCCTTAGAATATTTGGGGAGAGGATGTGGAGGATTTGGGGGCTCTGAGTGCTCAGGGCCTGTTTGGCATGGGAACTTTGAATGTGATATTGAAAGCAATGCAGACAGACAGTGGAGAGATGGCTTATAAAATTTCAGAGGGAAGTTGGAGAGGTCCACTGGAGTGATAGTTTAGCTAAAGAATCTATGGTTTCTGGGTACCTAGGCCTGAGACCAGTACCATTGAAATGAAACATTTGCTTTATCAGGACTATAAATGCTGGCCAGTTGGGATGGAATCCCAGTTATGATTAGTAAGAGACCAGCATCGTGGAGATAAACTTTTCTGGATGGATTCCCTCAGGGTCAGCACACAGAAGCTGTGGTCCAGGGGTGGGGGTAGGCACGGCTTCATCTCAAGCTAGAAGCCAACCTTGGTAATATGTTAGAGCCTTCCTTCTACATGACATTGGTTTTAAAGGCTTGAAGGGGGATCACGGAGGACAGCTGAGGTTTGGCACTACGAGGGGCCGTTGGCTAATATGCCAGGGAAAGCAAAGCATGAGATGCCAGGACCTTTGGATGGCCACAGAGACAGTGGTAGTAACGGAGTAGAGCCATCCTGAGCCTCCTAGACAAGCTGTGTATGCTGAGGATGGCACAGCTTAAGAGGCAGGGTTCCACAAATGCTTTGGAGTTCAGAAGACAATAAATAAGTCCCAGACATCAGATACTGAGCTGCTCCCCTCCGGCTCTTTCTACAGATGCACATCCTAATATATGGCAGCTGTCTTTCCTAAAGCAAGTCCTTGCAAGATCTGAGGGCTTGCTCCCTCTTTGGGGGGCTATCTCTTATTAATGTTCTTCTGGAGGGTAATACTGGATTAGCTCATTTTACTAACTTCATCCCCTTTCTAGTTTCGAAGAGTAATAAACTTGAGCGACGTCTTCAGAGCAGGTCCTCATGAAGAGACTTTGGAATGTCCCCAGGAAAGCCTATTTTCTAAGACTGGAAATGTCTTGACAGAGTTGTTTATAGAAGAGAACACGAATCTGAGGGATTTATGGGTAAAAATTATTCCCACTGTAGGATTTGCTTTAAAGCGCAGATGTCCTAGTCCGTTCGAAGCGGCTGTGCTAGGTAATGTATAAACCACAGAAACGCTGTCTTGCAGGGTGAGAAAGTACAGCTTGAGTTCCTCCTGTGCCTGCACAGGGCAGAAGGCAGAGGCGAGGTGACCCCCCAGTGCTTTCTCCCAAGGCAGAGGGTGGAAAAGGTACCAAGGAAACCCATTCTCTTCCTGTTTCCCTCCTGTCTGTGCTAGGGATCGAATCCAGGGTCTTTGTGCGTGCTAGGCACACTCTGCACCACTCAGCTCTACC
Organism: Montemys delectorum; assembly: GCA_019843815.1. Lineage (NCBI taxonomy): Eukaryota > Metazoa > Chordata > Mammalia > Rodentia > Muridae > Montemys > Montemys delectorum. Next base: position 30,239 of record JADRCD010225629.1, on the reverse strand, counting down.
CTTCCTTCAGCCCTGCAAATGTTCCTTGTAATGACGTCAATCCATTCTTGGAGGCTCTGCCATTACGACTTCAACACATCCACAAGGCGTATCTGGTTTCATTCAGAATTAAGTTTCCAATCCGTGAATTCCAGAGGACACATTCAGACTGTAGGTACATTCTAAAACAACAACAACAGCCACCACACACACGCGCGCGCGCACACACACACACACACACACACACACACACACACACACACGCCCAGCCCTGGATAGTTAAGAAGAAAGACTTTGTAAAGGTTACCGTGCAGTGGGGGAGTCACTGCACGTTATTTCTGCCATAAGATGTGCAGTGGGCTCAAACATTTTCCCCCAGACTTGTCCCTGTCTATAGGCACTACAGGGACAAAGTGTGGAGCAGAGACTGAAGGAAAGGCCATCCAGAGACTGCATCACTTGAGACTCCATCCCATATACAGTTGCCAAACCCAGCCACTATTGCCAAGAACTGCTTGCTGACAGGAGCTTGATGTAGCTGTCTCTTGAGAGTCTCTGCCAGAGCCTGACAAATACAGAGGTGGATGCTGGAAGCCAACCATTGGACTGAGCACGGGGTCCTCAAAGAAGGAGCTAGAGAAAGGACTGAAGGAGCTGAAGGAGTTTGCAACCCCATAGGAGGAACAACAAGATCAACCAACCAGACCCACCCAGAGCTCCCAGGGACTGAATCACCAACCAAAGAAGACCCATGCTGGGACTCATGGCTCCAGCGGCATATACAGCAGAGGATGGCCTTATCTGGCATCGATGGGAGGAGAGGGCCTTGGTCCTGTGAAGGCTTGATGCCCGAGCATAGGGGGATGCTCAGGCAGTGAGGTGGGAGTGGGTAAGGAAGCACTCTTATAAAAGCAGGGGTGAGGGGCATGGGAGAGGGGGTTCTCAGAGGAGAAACCAGGAAGGGGGATAACATTCAAAATGTAAATAAATTAAATAACTAATAAAAATATTTTTTTAAAGGAGATGTGCAATAGGGATTCACTACACATTACTTCTGCTGTAAGACGTTATCTAATTAAAGTGTTTCATGCCTCTTTCACTTTATTACAGTGCCCCTGCCCCTAGGCCAGTTGTTCTGTAGAGATTCCCACATGGGATTTTTTTCTGTTGCTCCCACCAAGTGACTGGACATTGCTACCTTAGCGGAGAAATGCGGGAAGAAGCATTACAGATCTCCAAAAACTTCTGACCTTTGTCTTGCAGGATCCCTGCTTTCATGCCCTAGCATCTTAACTCTGGGCAAGGCAGACACGGAACAAGGATTGCCGCCTCGGGCTGAAGGGTGTAGCCGGTGGTATAGAGAGCGCCTAGCATGTGCTTCAGAAGGGAAGCTAACAAATGCTCTTGTACTACTGCATACAGGAGGACAGAAGCACTTAGAATCAAGCCCGTATTGAAGTCAGAGCTATCTCTACCATTTGCCGTTCTTAGGATTCATTGCTCATCCAAATAAATAGAAAACCACTTGCAGAGGCAATTAGACCCAGATTTACCCGCAGGTGGCATTTTATGCCATAAGTTAATGGCACTTCATCAACATCAGCTTGTCTGTGCTTCCTGATTAGTTTGCGCTATACGAGAAAGTGCTTTACCATAATTTTTCATTAGCTTCACAAGTTATGTCATTTGGAGCCGCATAGGTGGCTAATGTCTTAATTTTTTTTTTTCTTTTTAACACTTTGTGACCAGAGATTCAGGAGCCAAATGCTGGTGACTCAGAGCCTGTTTAGGCCCCCGAGACATGGCCATGATTAAAGATCAGCCGTAAATCGTCTGAAACCGAGGAGCACTTACAGGAGTAATGATGAAGAGCCTTGGTCATGCTCTGCACCAGCCCAAGGAGTGGCTTCTCCGGCTAACTCTGCCCTAGCACGTCTGGCTGCTGAGGCAGGTGACTCTATTTTCCTCCTAGCTCAGAAGAGGTAGGTCAACATAGTCATCAGAACGAACAATGTCAAAGAGACATTGACCCTGACCCTGGGGAAGCTTGCCAGCTGAGAGTGGCTCTGACATCGTGGGGAGAAGCTGGGGGTGTTTCTACTTGAATAATGGCCCTGGACAAATCTCAGAAGTGAGATGCAGCTGCAGGTAACAGAAGGATTTATGAAAGAATAGAGGTTAGTGTGGGAAAACAGTTGCTTGCGTGCACTCAGGCACGGTGTGAAGTGTGCTGAAAATACTGGTCAAGGGGCAGAGAGGTGGCACCATGGTTAAAAGTGTTCACTGGTCATGCAGAAGACCCAGGTTCAGATTCCATATGGTGCTCGCAACCATTCGTAACTCCAGTTCCCAGGGTCCTGCCACCCTTTTTGGCCTCTCAGGGCTTCATACAGGTGGTACACATAAACTTGTGCGCGCGTGCGCGCGCACACACACACACACACACACACACACACACGTATGCATAATTAAAAAAAAAAAAACCCTTTAACATGTGAGTCAAGTCCAAAGGCCTTGAAGAAAGCTGCTCTCAGGAATGGTCATTTACCCCTAGAAGAAGGCAGACTTGGGCTGGCGAGATGGCTCAATGGGTAAGAGCACCGACTGCTCTTCCAAAGGTCCTGAGTTCAAATCCCAGCAACCACATCACAACCACCAGTAATGAGATCTGACAACCTCTTCTGGTGCATCTGAAGACAGCTACAGTGTACTTATGTATAATAATAAATAAATTTAAAAAAAAGAAGGCAGACTTACAAGAAGCTGCAACTTCAGCAATCAGCATTTAAGCAGTCCTCCAATAATGAGCTGACAAAAGGTCAGACCTTTCCTTGGTGACATCCTACCCACACCCCACCCCAGGCCCCCAAGAGATGTAAGTGGAACAAATTCCTCTACTGAAGTAACAGAATTAGCGATATGCCTTCGTTCCTCAGCATAACAAATATTCATTGAGGCATTTGAAGGCACTGAGAAGAATGGTTGGGGAGAAAGACCGAAACCCCTTTCTTAGTAGGAGTTTCATTTGGGAGTCATGGGGGAAGCAGGCTGGATCAGCCTGGTACTTGAGTCGAACAGAAGACTGCTAAGTGTGCTGGTGAGACGGTGGCTCAGCATGGAAAGGCGCTTTTGCCACTTGTGACAACCTGGCTTTGGTTTCTGGGACCCGAAGGCTGGAAGCAGAAAGTTGATTTCTGCAAGTTGTCCTCTGACCTCCACACAGATGCTGTGGCATGTGTACACAGATGAATACAAACATAAAAATGTAATAAAAGTGAATACATGTTTTCATATTTAACACTAAAAACTTACATTTTACATAAAACACTACGTATAATGTTAAACAGTTGTAAGTGCTAAAGAAAATAATTAAAAAATGAACCGGGCATAGTGGTGTATATCTATAATCCCAGAATTTAGAAAGCTGAGGTAGGAGGATTGCAGCCTGAGCTAAATAGTGAGATCCTGTCTCAAAGAACAGAGGAGAGAAAGGACAATGGCGTGCCCTTTTGAAGGTAGGGGGTATATCTGTTTTCTATATTTCTGTATAGCAAATGACTACACACTTAGTAAAAATAACAAGCACATTTATTATCTGTACTGGCTAGTTTTGTGTGTCAACTTGACACAGGCTAGAGTTATCATAGAGAAGGGAGCTTCAGTTGGGGAAGTGCCTCCATGAGATCCAGCTGTGGGGCATTTTCTCAATTAGTGATCAAGGAGGGTAGGGCCCCTTGTGGGTGGTACCATCCCTGGGCTGGAAGTCTTGGGTTCTATAAGAGAGCAGGCTGAGCAAGCCAGGAGGAAGCAAGCCAGTAAGGAACATCCCTCCATGGCCTCTGCATCAGCTCCTGCTTCCTGACCTGCTTGAGTTCCAGTCCTGACTTCTCTGGTGATCAACAACTATGTGGAAGTGTAAACTCAATAAACCCTTTCTCCCCAACTTGCTTCATGGTTTGTGCAGGAATAGAAACCCTGACTAAGACATTATCTCAGGGTTCCTGTAGGGCCAGTAGTTTGGACTCTGCAGGGATAATTTTTTTTGTGCACTGTGTAAAGGTTGTCTTTATATTATTCAAATGCTGATTTCTGTACCAGCAAAGAGCTGAGTATAGACTGTGGTACTGTTCTTTTTAGGAAGCATCACCTGTCTCTGTGTTTTATAAACATTCTTCTCCATCACCTTCTGATTGGTCAATAAAGAGACCAATTAGCTGGGTGGAAGAGATAGGAAGGCTGGACTTCTGAACCCAGCCAAGGGTTCCAGGTAGAGGGAAGAGGAAGGAAAAGAAGAGGCGGCCATCAGGCAGAGGATGGAGGAGGAGTTGTGATGAGCAGGTTGCCAAGGGATTTGCCATGAGGACACATAGGGTAGAGCAAGCCAGGGGGAGGCTCAAACAGAAAGTAACAGGGGGCCTGTGGCTGGCATGAAGGTAGATTAGAAGGCTAGAGTAAGTTTGCAGCTTGGTAATAAAAATACCAGGTCTCTGTGTTAGTGATTTGAGAGCAAAGGGGCATAGAAAAACTCCAAAGAATGACTACATCTCCAGTTCATCTGTGTTCCCCCACTTCTTCCCCACCCCCACACACACCCTGTGTTCACAGGATGCAGGCAGTGTCTGCCAGCAACATCCTCATTTGGAGACTTGTCTGGAATCCTCCTCTTCCAAGCACATCCATGCTGCTGGCACAGTTGATGTCCTGTGATCCTGTGACTAAGGCTGGATACTACCTGCAGATGCTATTGGACTTCCAGTTCTGTTGGTCATCTCAGGACATGGCCACCTACCGCTCAAGGCGGCAAGGAATAGCTTATGCTCTGGTCTACCAAGATGCTATCTCACACCGCACAGCATCGTTTCAACAGTGCCATTGCCAGTCCATAAAATGGAGCCCATCAAGAAAACAACACTCTGTTATCCTTGCTTTTTTTTTTTTAATTGAAAAAGACAAGTATTAGGGTGTGTACTGCTCTTATTGGTGGTGTTGAATTTGGGAGAGCAGGTCCTAAAAATGAGAGACAGACTAAAGTCTTATGAAATGGCTGACTTTATTCAGAGCATCAGACAATTTATATCCTGAGCATTAAGAAAAATCACATGAGTAAGGTGTTCATTCACAAGGACAGGCCACACACAGGCAACAGTGTTTTTCCATTGTAGCCCATGAATAATAACTGAAGTCAACTCACTCTTATGCCCCACATCTAGGAGGGACACAAAAAAACACATTCCAACTTAGGTTGCAAGACTCTTGTCTATTTTTCTTGGAGTTTTCTCACCAGCACTCAGAATTCTCGCACGATTCCAGTCTCAGACTGTGTTCTGACATCTCTTCCCCTTTTATTTTTTATTTTTTTTATTAGCAAGATATCCAGAGTGGTTTTGATTTGAGATGTTTTAGATAGATCTAATTGTCATCTGATGCAGGAGTATCCTATAAGCAAGAAATTTGCATTAGAACAGTGAAAGCATTGTGTGTAATACTTTGCCACCAAGAACAAGAATCTGAACTATGTCTAGTATTATTGATTATTATTATTATATTGATCAGAAAAATCTAAAGGATAGCTTGAAAAGAGACCCATATGGTTAGTAGCTTGAGTATCTTATGAATGTAAGTCCACATTAGACTCTAATCAGAATACAAAAGTTATGTTCTATGCAGATAGGAAGTGATTTAAATCCCAAGGAGAAATTAAATGCAATCTTGTCTCCAGATGACTGAATGAGTCTATTATGCCCCTACGGTTTATTCATGAACAGAGTCATTAGCATCTCCCTTGGTCCACAGGGCCTTTACTTCTCATCAAGTGCTCAGTATCTTGACTTTTGCTCTTCAGCTGGAGGTTTGCCATCTTTCCGATTTCCACTGTTTTCTTCCCCTCTGCAGGTGTCCTTGATGGCTCAGAGCTAGAGAAGCCAGAGAGGAATCCATAACGTTTCAGTGCATACATCTGCAATGACAGATGCATATCCCTCCTCAGTTTTCTTCTGGAGAAAAATAGGTCAGGTTAATGCGTCAGCTTGCTTATTTTCTTCTGCAATAAAGCCAGGGAGATTAGAATGTGTATGAATATGAGTCTGTTACTGGAAATAATACAACATAAGCCAGGAGGAAAAAATAAAGGAGAAATTCAGGTGGGTTGCTAAAGGAGGGTAATATGTGCAAAGAAAAGGAAGATAGCCCTAGAAAATGAATGAAACTGAATATAATGAAGGAAAGGGGAAAGGGGAAACTAGGCAGGTTGTATTGTGTGTATGTGTACATGGGCCTGCACACATGTGAGCATGCATATGTGCATGTGTACTTTGTGTTCATGTGTGTGCATGTATGTGTGTAGGCACGTTGTGCGAGTGTGCACATGTGTGTGTATGTATACATGTATGCTTAAGCATGTGTGTGCACACATGTGCATGTGTATCCATGTGTGTGCCCATGTGTGTATATGTGTGCAGGTGTGTGTATGTGTACATGTATGCTTAGGTATGCATGTGTGCACACATTTGCATGTGTAGATTCATGTGTGTGCACATGTGTATATGTGTGTGCAGGTGTGTGTGTATGTGTAAGGAGGCAAGTGGTGTGTGTAGAGAATGAAATGCCATTTTGTTATAGTCCTAGAATTATAACCATAAATGATCACTTTCTGAAATTTTCTTTCTATATAGTTTCTTGAGGTATAATTTATCTTTACAAGTTTATAGTTCTGTGTATTTTGACAAACACAAAGCCATTTACCCACCACCATAGTCAAGACATAAGCCAGTTTTGCTGCCCAAAGAGCTCTCAGTCTACTTTGTGATCAACAGCTTCCCTACCTGCAGCCTTAGGCCATCGTTGATTTTTATACTTTCTCTTTAGTTCCTCCCATTATATCTATATAATACCATATAAATAGAATTGTATTATGTAGCTTTATCCTGAATCTTTCACTTAATATAAATGGAGTTGATATTAAACCATGTGTGGGGATTTGAATGAGAGTGGCCCACCTAGGCTCACATATTTGAAAACTTGATCCCCAGTTGATGGAACTGTTGGGAGGGGTTGGGAAGAGTGGCCTTCGTGGAGGAGGTGTATCACCGGAGGCAAGCTTTAAGGTTTAAAAGGCCACACCATTCCCAGGTAGCTCTCTCTGCCTTGTGCTTATGGATCAGATCTAAACTCTCAGCTGCTGCTTCAGTGCCATGCCTACCTGCCTGCCACCACTCATCCTGCCATGATGATCATGAACCCTGAAACTGTAGGCAAGTCTCTAATTAAATGCTTCCTTTTATAAGTTGCCTTTGTCATGATATTTTTTTCTTTTCTTTTTTTAATTTTAAAAATATTTATTTCTAGTAAAGTCTTTTTTAAAATATTTTTTATTGATTTAAGTTTTATTGCATTATGATGAGAAAAGATATATGATTTCAATTTATCTGAATTTGTTAACATTTAAAAACATATTTTAAGTGAATAGAATTATATCATATTCTTGTTTCCCTTTTGTACCCCAACTCTTCCCAGAGATTCCCCTTCAATACCTGTAATACTTTTCATTTTTTTATTTTGTCATATTCTATAAAATTATAAAATATTATAACAATAAAAATGAGTTTTATAAAAATTGTTTGATATAAAACAACAATCAATTGAGCAGTCTCATATAGATGGTTGTCTACAGCAATACTGAAAATACATGTTTTTCTCAATATAAATTTTAAATAACTCCAAACATATTAACTGTATATTTTAAAATAATACATCACTACTAATATTTTTTAAATGAACATAAATAAAGTCTTTTTGTTTGTTTGTTTGTTTTGTTTTTAGTAGAGCTTAAAATCTTGACTCTTACTGTGGTACAAGCCCAAAATAAGAACAATATTTAGACATTGGAGTTCATTGTAATAAGACTGTACTTCAATGACCCTCACGTCACCAAAGGATTTTACCTCCATCATAGCTAAGCTGAGAGTTGACAGTTCTCCTGCATCAAGGAATGAGTTGTAGGCACGATTTTTGGATACAGATTTCCTGCTATGGTCAAAGCTATTTGACTTACGTGATTATCTTCATTCTCAGCTCACAGAGAACAGATTACATTCATTTAAGAAATGGTGTGTGCATTAAGATAGTCTATCCATGAAGTCATTCACCAACAGTTTCAATGAACAATGGTTCTGCTTGGAGAGTGGCACAGACAGTAGGTGAGGGTAAGAATTTGGTTCATTGGCTGTGATGATTTTGAAAAGCATTCATCTCAGAGAAAGAGTAAGTTATAAAGTCCTCTTCTTAAAATTGATACAATAGTTACAAACATTAAGCAAAGCATTCAGTCTCACTCTTTGTTGTTTACTTCCCAAGCCACCTCCCAAGTTAATTGTCTGTTTCTTTTGGCTGTATAAATACATTTTAAATATGTAAGCTGTTCTGAAAACCATAGTATAGTGTAAAAACATCAAATAAAAATTCTACTAATAGAGAGGCTGAGATAGGAGAAGCCTGATGTTAAGACCATAATGTGGAACCCAGCAAGACACTGTCATGTACAAACAAGCAGAAAGTGTATATGGATTGTACAATATTGGACCTATTTCTCCAATTACCAATTTAAAGTGACCACTGGATGACAGTCAACAAATTTCTAATTCCTTGTATTTTTGGATTTCAATCCATTAAGATATGTTGGTAATATTAATTTTCATATTAAGATATTAAGAAAAAGTAATTGTTACTTCCTGTTATTTTTGTTGTTAGAGGTGGAATTAGGTTTGTATGGGTTTCTTGCTTCTTCTAGGGTGTAGTTTTGCTCCTTATGTTGGTGTTTTCCATCTATTATCCTTTGTAGGGCTGGATTTGTGGAAAGAGATTGTGTAAATTTCGTTTTGTCATGGAATATCTTGTTTTCTCCATCTATGGTAATTGAGAGTTTTGCTGGGTATAGTAGCCTGGGCTGGCATTTGTGTTCTCTTAGGGTCTGTATGACATCTGCCCAAGATCTTCTAGCTTTCATAGTCTCTGGTGAGAAGTCTGGTAAAATTCTGATAAGCCTGCCTTTATATGTTACTTTATATGTTTCCTTTACTGCTTTTAAAATTCTTTCTTTGTTTAATGCATTTGGTGTTTTTATTATTATGTGACAGGAGGAATTTCTTTTCTGGTCCAGTCTATTTGGAGTTCTGTAGGCTTCTTGTGTGTTCATGGGCATCTCTTTCTTTAGGTTAGGCAAGTTTTCTTCTATAATTTTGTTGAAGATATTTATTGGCCCTTTAAGTTGGGAGTCTTTACTCTCTTCTATAACTATTATCCTTAGGTTTGGTCTTCTCATGGAGTCCTGGATTTCCTGGATATTTTGGGTTAGGAGCTTTTTGCTTTTTGCAATTTCTTTGACTGTTGTGTCAATGTTTTCTATGGTGTCTTCTGCCCCCTGAGATTCTCTCTTCTATCTGTTGGTGATGCTTGTTTGCATCTATGACTCCTGATCTTTTCCTAGGTTTTCTAACACAGGGTGGTCTCCAATTGTGATTTCTTTATTATTCTATTTCCATTTTTAGATTCTGGATTGTTTTGTTCATTTCCTTCACCTGTTTGATTGTGTTTTCCTGTAGTTCTTTAAGGGATTTTTGTGTTTACTCTTTAAGGGCTTCTAGTTGTTTGCCTGTGTTCTCTTATGTTTCTTTGAGGGAGTTATTTATGTCCTTCTTAAAGTCCTGCATCATCATCATGAGAAGTGATTTTAGAACTGAATCTTGCTTTTCCAGTGTAGTGATGTGTCCAGGACTTGCTATGGTGGGAGAATTGGGTTCTGATGATACCAACCATCCTTGGTTTCTGCTGTTTATTTTCTTATGCTTGCCCCGCACCATCTGGTTATCTCTAGTTCTACCTGCCTTGGCTAAATCTGACTGGGGCCTGTCCTTCCTGTGATCCTGGTTATGTCAGAACTCCTCAGAGTCAAGATGTCTCTGGGATCCTGTGATTCTGGGCTTGTTAGAGCACTTGTGAGTGGAGCTTCCTCTGGGTGTTGTGGGACTGGCTGCAAAATTTGCACCCAAGGTCTGCTCAGCGCACCTGCACAGACAGACTGGAAGGAACCTGTGCCACTGGGCTGGTGGAGTTCCTGTGGGCCTGGGTCCCGCTGGTCCCAGTTACTCCAGGTGTTGGGACAGGTGTTGTGTCCTCCTCACCTCTGATCCTCTGATCCTGGGTGTGTTAGAGCGCCTGAGAGTGGAACTTCCTCTTGTCATGGTATCTTTTCACAGAGATGGAAAACTATCTAAGACACCGTGTCACTTGAGTACAAATGTATTTCTTTTTCTTGGTGAGCAGTGTCCTATCGTATAGACTTCCTGCACCTTGGCTGTGCATACACAAGTTGAAGGACATCTGAATCATCTCCAATTCTTGGAAAATGGAAGCAGAGTCAGAAAAAGCGTCCATAAACAGGTTTTCATGTGCATTTAATATTCATTTCTTTTGAGTTGACACCTTGGAGTGGGATTGCTAGTTAACCATATTTCGGCTTTGTAAGAAGCTATGCCAAACCATTTTCCTAGCTGGCTTTATATTTTGGTCAAAAAAAACATTACTATTTTTAAAATTGCACTTACTCATTTTATGTGTTTGAGTGTTGGTGTCTCAGTTACTTTTTCATTGCTACGCTAAGATATCTTGACTAAGGGAACCTGTAGAAGAACGAGTTTATGAGGGTCTTTCAGCTTCAGAGGGTGAGTCCATGACCATCATGGAGGGAGCACGGCAGAAGGCAGGCAGGCTGGCATGGCTCTGGAGAAGTAGCTGAGAGCTTGCATCCTAGTCCACAAGTATAAGATCAAGGTGGAGAGGGAGAGGGAGAGGGAGAGGGAGAGGGAGAGGGAGAGGGAGAGGGAGAGGGAGAAGAAATGGCCTGAGTCTTTTGAAACCTCCAAGCTCACCCTGAGTGATATACTTTCCTCAACAAAGCCATAGGTGCCAAACATTCAAATATAAGAGCCTATGGGAGCCATTCCCATTCAAACCATCACAGCGGGCATGTAAGTGGTACAGTGTGGCTGGAAGTCCTGTGGTCAGGATTGGTGACAACTGACTTTACCTGCAAAGCCATTTAACTGACCCCATGACCCATTTTAAGTTAAATGTATAAGCTGTAAATGAAGATGTATTTTTTTTTTTTCTGACATGTAGTTCTCAACTGTTCAAAGACTTTACCTCCTCCACTGAATTGTGTCTTTGCTGAAAGTTGCTGGCCATATATGTATGACTGTATGTCTGGACTCTGTTCTGTGTTACTGTCTATGTGCCTGTCATTTCTCTATCCTTCTATCTCTATCCCTGAAGCAATGACAAGAGCAAATGGACAGTAATGATCCCTGCCCTTGTGAAGTTTCTATTTTCATTGGGCTCAGACATTAAGTAGCTTAGTAATGCTTAATAAAGAGTTGTATTTTCTCATGTTGCACTTGTATAATGTAAACTTACCTCTATTTTGCCTATTGATGTTCTCAGGCTACTGTGGCAGAGCTAATGATTGACAGAGGCAACATGGACTGAGAAGCCATATTTCTTACCCAGCATTTTATAAAGAAGGTTTGTTGATGTGTGGTCAAATGCCTTGGTTTTGTTCATACTGTCTGGCTTTGTGTCAACTTGACACAAGCTGTAGTTATTACAGAAAAAGGAGGTTCAGTTGAGGAAGTGCCTCCATGAGATCCAGCTGTGGGGCATTTTCTCAATTAGTGATCAAGGGAGGAGAACCCCTCGTGGGTGGTGTCATCTCTGGGCTGGTAGTCTTGGGTTCTATAAGAGAGCAGGCTCAGCAAGCAAGGGGAAGCAAGCCAGTAAGGAACATCCCTCCATGGCCTCTGCATCATCAGCTCCTGCTTCCTGATCTGCTTGAGTTCCAGTCCTGACTTCTTTTGGTGATAAACAGCAATGTGGAAGTAAGTTGAATAAACCCTTTCCTCCCAAACTTGCTTCTTGGTCATGATGTTTGTGCAGGAATAGAAACCCTGACTAAGACAGTTCAGAAGATGATTTTATTGGAGAATAGGGAGAGGTAAGAGCAGGTACTGGATGGATATGATGCATTGTTGGAAAACATCTCCAGGGCAGATCATCAGGACATAGAGCAACAACTTTACAATGGGAACTGGAAAAATCTCCATAATGCCTCCTTTCTGAGACAGTTTCTAGGGAAAATGAGGAAATATTCTTTTTCATAATAGAAAACTGTGGCGTATTCTTGGGTTGGAAACATCTATTTGTCCATCACTTGGGTCTGAAATGTCCATTTGTCTGTGAAAGCTTGTCTTCCAGTTCTCTGCTTTGGAATGGTAGCTGTGGAATACATTTCAAAACTCTCCCAGGGTCTCATTGGATCTTGTGACTGCTTTTCAATGGAATATGAATGGCAGGGATCTGTAACTTGTAGGTCAAGATTCCATTATTCTTCAGCTGTCTGGAGGCCATGGGCTCTGAGGTTCTAGGGTCCTGCTTCCCTAGGCCTCATGTATCTGAGTCACTGGCCTGGGGACTCTCTCATGGTGCAGATCTGACCCAGCAGGTCAGATGTAGGATCTGGGTGGGGCCTGGGATCCCTAACCCTAGCACTCTCTGGAGGGTAACAGGACTGCTGGTGCTGAGGGTACTCTTTCAGAAGGTGAGGAGGACAGACACATGAGGCTCCAGCTCAGTAGATGGAAGAATGCTCCTGACCAATTCCCTGAGAAAGAAATAAGCTGTAGGGGTAAGTGACTCTTCTGTCACAAGATAATTATTTGATACCTGACTGTCATTTCATAAGTATCACATTCAGGTGACTAAAGATAGAATTGTCCCTCCATTCCTTAGTATGTGTGCCTGAGTCCTGGGTCACTGCTTTATGTTTTAAAAGACCTGCACCTAATTATACCCTAAGCCTCACCCAGCCCTTGTCCTGTGTCCTTTGATGATGGCACTGCTTAGGGGAGAGCAGTCTCATTATGTATTTGTTGACTCAAGATTAAAACAAGATGCTAGGGACATGGCTCAGCAGTTAAACATATTTGGCATGCTATCCCAACAACCAGGGTTTGGATCCTGGCACCCAGGCAACAAGTAGGGCATTTCTTGTACTCTTATAACTCCAGGTCTGAGCATGGCAGAAGCACTTGCTGCCTACTTGGGAAAACATGAGCCCTAGATTTAGGGAGGTGCAGGTAAAATGGAGGAGAATCCTTGGCATCCTCTCTTGGCCTCTGCATGTGTGCACAGGAGTGATTACCTGCACTCATACACAGACATGGAGTGGGCACACACCCACAATCATATACACACAAACACACACACACTTTTTTTTATTAGATATTTTCTTTATTTACATGTCATATGATTTCTCCTTTCCCAGTTTCCCTTCAAAAAACAAAACAAAACAACTCTCCCCAAAAAACCAACAAGAACAAACCCCTGTTGCCTCCCCCCTCCCCCTACTTGCAACCCCACCCTCTCCCACTTATTGGCCCTGGCATTCCCCTACACTGGGGCACAGAACCTTCACAGGGCCAAGGGCCTCTCCTCCCATTGATGATCGACTTTGCAATCCTCTACTATATACATGCTGCCAGAGCAATTAGTCCCACCATGTGTACTCCTTGGGTGGTGGTTTAGTCCCTGGGAGCTCTGAGGGTACTAGTAGGGTACTAGTTAGTTCATATTGCTGTTCATCCTAAGGGGCTGCAAACCCTTCAGCTCCTTGGGTCCTTTCTCTAACTCCTTCATTGGGGACCCTGTACTCAGTCCAATGGATGACTGTGAGCCTCTACTTCTGTATTAATCAGGTACTGTCAGAGCCTCTCAGGAGACAGCTATATCAGGCTGGTTTGTCCTTCCTTCAGTCTCTGCTCCATAGTTAGTCTCTGCAACTCGTTCTGTGGGTATTTTGTTCCCCCTTTTAATAAGGAATGAAATGTCCATATTTTGGTCTTCCTTCTTCTTGAGTTTCTTGTGGTTTGTGGGTTGTTCTTCCTGTATTCTGAACTTCTGGGCTAATAACCACTTATCAGAGAGTGCATACTATGTGTGTTCTTTTGTGATTGGGTTACCTCACTCAGGATGATATTCTCCATATCCATCCATTTCCCTAAGAATTTCATAAATTCATTGTTTTTAATAGCTGAGTAGTACTCCATTGTGTAGATGTACCACAATTTCTGTATCCATTCCTCTGTTGAGGGACATCTGGGTTGTTTCCAGTTTCTGGCTATTATAAATAAGGCTGCTATGAACATGGTGGAACATGTGTTCTTATTACATGTTGGAGCATCTTTTGGGTATATGCCCAGGAGTATATAGCTGTGTCCTCTGGTAGAACTATGTCCAATTTCCGGAGGAACCGCCACACTGATTTCCAGAGTGGTTATACTAGTTTGCAATCCCACCAGCAATGAAGGCGTGTTCCTCTTTCTCCACAACCTCTCCAGCATCTGCTGTCACCTGAGTCTTTTATCCTAGCCAATCTGATTGGTGTGAGGTGGAATCTCAGGGTTGTTTTGATTTGCATTTCCCTGGTGACTAAGGATGTTGAACATTTCTTTACGTGCTTCTCAGCCATTTGGTGTTCATCAGTTGAGAATTCTTTGTTTAGCTCTATGCCCCATTTTTTAATAGGGTTATTTGGTTCTCTGGAGTCTAACTTCTTGAATTCTTTGTATACATTGGATATTAGCCCTCTATCAGATATAGGATTGGTACAGATCTTTTCCCAATTTGTTGGTTGCCGTTTTGTCCTATTGACAGTGGCTTTTGCTTTACAGAAGCTTTGCAACTTATGAGGTCCCATTTGTCAACTCTTGATCTCAGAGCATAAGGTATTGGTATTCTCTTCAGGAAATTTTCCCCTGTGCCTATGTGCTTGAGGTTCTTCCCACTTTCTTTTTTATTAGTTTCAGTGTATCTGGTTTGATGTGGAGGTCCCTGATCCACTTGGACTTCAGCTTTGTACAAGGAGATTTGCATTTTTCTACATGCTAACTGCCAGTTGAGCCAGCACCATCTGTTGAAAAATGCTGTCTTTTTTCCACTGTTTGGTTTTAGTTCCCTTGTCAAAGGTCAAGTGACCACAGGTGTGTGGGTTAATTTCTGGGTCTTCGATTCTTTTCCATTGATCTACCTGCCTGTCACTGTACCAATACCATGCAGTTTTTATCACAATTGCTCTGTAGTACAGCTTAAGGTCTGGGATTGTGATTCCACCAGAGGTTCCTTTATTGTTGAGAATAGTTTTGGCTATCCTGGGTCTTTTGTTATTCCAGATGAATTTGAAAATTGCTCTTTCTAAGTCTGTGAAGAATTGAGTTGGATTTTGATGGGGATTGCATTGAATCTGTAGATTGCCTTCGGTAAGATGGCCATTTTTACTATATTAATCCTGCCAATCCACAAGCATGGGAGATCTTTCCATCTTTTGAGATCTTCTTCAATTTTGCTTTTTGTTTTTTAAAGATAGGACCTCACTGTATAGCTCTGCTGGCCTGAAACTCACTATGTAGACCAGGCTTTCCTTGAACTTAAATCAATCTACCTGCCTCTTACTCCTGAGATTAAAGGCATATGCTAACATACCAGGCACAAATCTGTTTTCGTTTTTAAGGTATTTAACAACAGTAGTAAGAAAAAGATTAAAAGTAGTGAAGTTATATCTGAGGACTATGAAGTGGAAATTTCTAGTTTCTTTGGAAAGTCAGTTATGTCAAATGATGTTTTGCTGGGGCACACAGGTGAAACGATGTCTTGCTAAAGCAGACATGTGAAAGACTGAAGCAGACACAGGTGAAAGGATGTTTTGATTTAGCAAACACATGAAAGGGCACTTGATGAAGGAGTATAAATATGACGCCACAGAGAGTGGGAGAAGAGCACTGATCATTGGTTTGGTTTGGTTTGCTCTGTCTCGATATTCTTTGGTAAAGACAAGCATGTATTGGTTCACTTCTATGCCCACTCGTCTACTCCCGTAAAGTCTGCAATATCAGGAGTAAAAGCCTGATCAAGGACAAGAGGTGTTATGACTTCAAAGGGAGTTTGTGCCTCCTGGGTATTCAGTCAGTCATTGGCATCTCCTAACTCAGATGTGTTCCAGATTAGTCTTTCCAATCGTCAACACGCCTTCTTATTCAGGCATAAAGGTGCCCCAAGAAATGATTCGTAAATGGCTAAAACTTAAGATTGGGCGTTGTTCCCTGGTCAGCACAGTGCTAATTTATTACCAAGCTGTCATTAGCTTGGAATTTCTCACAAGGAAGCTGCCTTATCAGACAGGGTGTCCTCAGAGTTAGCAACAGGTCAGGCACCATTGCTACTGTAAACATAGTTAGAATTCTCAGGGCAGTCCCATAGAAGACAGAACTGTTTTACATACCAGAGTAATTAAAGGGCTTCCCTCAGTTAAGGACATTTTCAGGAACTGCTAGATCCGGACTTCCTGGTGCTTGCCTCCAGCAGACCCAGAGAATTAGCTTGGGATTGCCAAAATAGCCCCAGTGGGGAGGGCACCATTGCTCTTCCGCTTCACACCTGAATGCCTGATCTTACTGACCTTGATGTGACCATCGCTTGCCTACGTGACTTCCGTCTAGCTGTCTCATCTTACTGACCTTGATGTGGCCCTCACCTGCCTACATGACTTTTGTCATTCGTCCTGTTTTCTGTATACTATATAAGCCTGTTTTTCACTTTGTGCACGTAGTAGGACTTGGACTTAGACTTACACATTCAGATTCGAGAGAGAGCATTCAAGCTTCGAGCCTCATGCAGTCCGCAGCCCGCCCCCCCCCCCCCCGGGCCCCGAGCACTCAGGGTGTGTGTGTGTGTGTGTGTGTGTGTGTGTGTACAGAGTCTGTCTAGAAGAGGTGGCTGCTTTAGACCCCATGTGTTCATGTGAGACTCCCGGAGGAACTCCCATACTCAAATCCCGGGAGCGATGACCCCAAGCATCACCAAGATGTGAACTTGATACAATCAGCAAGAGGCTTTTTATTCCAGCAAACTGGGGCGAGACTCATATCCCTCGAAGGGGTAGAGGAGTCTGGCCCCAAGCCAAAATTTAAACAGATTTTTATACCTACACAGTTGTTAGGGCAGTTGCTGGGGCAGAGGGAAAACTAAAACAAAGGAAAGTATGAGGTGGTCTCTGATTGGTGCTGGCTTGAACTAGGGTTCAGGGGCAGGTTAGCCACCTGGCAGTTGTTTGTTACCTTCTCCCTGCCAGGTCATCCTGGTCCCCCTGTTTCTGGGTTCTGGGAACTGGTCTCCCACTGAGTTCAACCAACAGCTAGGTTCCCACAGTACAGTTTGAAAACTAAAATTTAACCTCTCATTCAGATGGCCTCAGAGGTACCTCAACCGCTGAGCTGCCAGATTTTTCATTTCTCTTTTGCAATGACTGTGAAAGTCTGATGCCATTTTTAAGAAATACATTCAGATCCTGCACTTTCATGTGTCATCTCTGCCATCATTTCTTCACCTACGCCTTGTTGACCTGAGTAGGACCCCGTTTCTCCCACGGATTGAGGGAGGCCCAGACTGGCCAGCAGTTCACCTTATGTAGCATTGTTGAGTTCAACTTGTGGTAATGCTATCATGGGAAGAAACTCTCCCAAGAACTGCTCGGGAGGTTGTGCAGCCTCCCCTTGGGCCAGCAAGCCTTGTGGTTTCTTCAGGGTTGAACTACCGCTGCTGGTTCGTGCCTGGTGTCTGCCTGCTGAGAGGACTAGTCTGCAGCTGCTGAGGAGAGGGTTCAACCCTTATTAAAAGTAGGTTGCGAAACATTTGTGCCTACAGGACTGTGTCATGAGGAATGTGATTCTTCTGGTGGGAGGGTCAGGAGAGAAGAGACCCTAAGGCTCTTGGGTATTGAGAGATCCTGCCTGAAGCTTGAACCACTCGGTCAAACATCTCATTATAGGGTTTTGGTATAGGCTACAGGTCCAAAGCTAGGCAGAATGGCTCACCGTAACGTGTTTCTACTTTCTACTCAAAGGCTATTGATGTGTGTTGCAGGAATGTGGGCAGAAAATCAACTGAGAAGGATTTGTGTGTGCACGTGTGTGTGCCTACTGGAGGAGGGGCTGTTGTAACAGAGAAGAGGGAATCTGGGCTCTAAACTGGCAGAAAACTATTGCATACTTCTAGCAAATATTTACAGTGGGTTGGCCAAGTACATCTAAGGGTTCTGACCAGCTGGAGCCGGTGTGCTAGAATTTAGCCAAGGATATTAATGGAAAGTCTCTCTCTGGGGTTTGAGCAAGGAAGGCTGGAGTAAGGCCTGTTGCCATCACTCTGGTCCTCGCCTCGACTTCCTGAAATAGAGTTGAGGCCAAGCCTGCTCAGGTCCTCCTCCTGGCTCCTTCTTGCTTGGCTCGTGCACAAGCAAGAAAAATCCAGGGGAAATAACGACAGGGTTTGCGTTGGAAAAGGCACCTGGACGAGCCCCAGAAACTAGCTTTCGTCTCAAGTGATGCTCAGAGAACAACAGGCTCCTGTGCCAGACTTTTGTAGACACAGCTGCAAACTGGAAAGAAGATGACAGCCTGCCCTTCTCACCAGAGAGGGTCACTAACGTAAAGTCACCCGTACCCGTGGGCAGCTGTAAAAGCTACTTTTATCTTTCTGTTGTAATTGTCATCTCCTAGGCTTACTGCCTCTGTCTGCTAACCTAGGTCCAGTCCTGGAAGCTGCCAGCCTCTGTACAGTCTTAACTAGGCCTCGGAATGTTTTCAGCTTCTGAGACTTGCTGCTGAGAAGGCTCATGCCTTCCTAGTTCTTTCTGACCTGTGGCTGGTTGGTTCAACTCAGCTGTTCTGGCTCAAACTCCTCCCTATGCTAATTTAATCTGGCTTCTCTTAGTTTCTTACTGAAGTGCTCTGCTTGGCCTCATAACAACTCTGTTAATCTGTTCTAACCTTTTAGCTTCTTCTCATTCTCTAGCTAGTTCTGTCTTCACCTGTGTCTAGCTTGTTCTCTCTTCAACCTGTCTCCTGCTAATGCCTGCCTCTTCTTTCTTCTCTGCGCTGCCTCTTCTTTCTTCTCTGCGCTGCCTCTCCTTTCTTCTCTGTGCTGTCTCTTCAGTAGCCCCCTTTACCTTTTTGGATAAGTTGAACATATCTTATTTTGTCAAATCTTTCTCTGATTTGTCACTCTGTCTGCCACTCAATTAGACGTCACTTTCAAGTATGGGTGCTTCTGCAAACTAACTTGACTTTCATTGTTTGGGATTAAAGGTATGTGCCACCATCCCTGGATCTAAGCCTTTCTTTGCCTGGAACTTGCTCTGTACCAGGCTGGCTTTGAACTCAGAGATCTGCTTGCCTATCAGGGAAACCAGGTGTGGTGGCACCCACTTGTAATCCCAGAGCTGAGAAAGCAGAGGTAGGTAGATCCCTGCCTAGTCAGTTTAGCCTACATAGCTAGATCCAGGCCAGTGAGAGATCTTGTCTTAAAAAGGGGGAAGAAAAGGAAACAAAACAAAAACAAAAATAAAACCCCCAAACAGCAGTGCCTGACATTCTCCATTGTCCTTTAACCTCCCCCCCCCAAAGCCTCAGCAGCTTCCTGCTGCCTCTTGAGTGGAGGCCCAAGGCCTGGACAAAGCCTATTATATGATCCATGCTCTTTGGCTTCCAACTTCATGGCAGTGTGCTTCCTCTGGTCCTCTGTATCCTGGGTGACTGGCTTCTGTCAAAGACCCCCCTCATCTGTGCTTCCTCTAGGCGACTAAGCCATCCAGAGTTGAAGATTTGCCAGACCATAGTATTCCGTTTCAAGCCAGAACAGTCTCTGGTTCCCCTGGCCTCATCAGGCCTAGACTCTGCAGGCATCTCTACTGTGGGACGCCCTAACATTCCTCACATACCCTCCTGAGGAGCTTTCCCTGACTCCTTTCCCCCACCTGATGCTCCCTGATTCGGCTTGTTTTCTGTCTCTTGGCAAACTGTGCCTGTGAAACCAGCAACCCCACAGTATAGTTCACTGCCAGAGTTCTAGTTTGCATGGAGGCCAACACCGAGGAATCTGTGGACATTTGGGGTGCTGCTGATAGTGTCTACATATTTTCCCCCTCGTGATGCTAGTACTGGTAAGATACCTGTGAGATATGTATCAGGTTCAACTAACATACCCTTAACTGTTCTCAGCCTGAAAAATGGTGGTTACACATGTGTGTCTCGAGACTGTCATGAATCGGGGTTGATGATAGAGGCGAGAAGGGAGCCCCGGACTCGGAGAGTTAGGTTATAACAGCTTATTTATTCATCAACAGCAATAAGCAAGTAAATGACGAAATGGGATTGCATTCGTTCACACACACACACACACACACACACACACACACACACACACACACACACACACGCTAACCTCTGGTCTGGTGGATGCCATAGCCTGGCTGCTTGGCTGCGCATGTCAGCTAAGCTGCGATGTCTCCTGCTGCTTTTTGGGTTCCGTTGGAGCTGGACCCGTGCAATGCGGGCTCGTCTCGTTTGGCAGCGGCATCTCTCAGCACTACGGCATCTCCGTTGGACCCTGAGATTGAGTCAGTGGTCAGACTGGACTTTTTAAGCTAATTTCAGCCAATCGTAACTGAGGCATTTACCTGTTACCTCCTTTACTCCAACCTTAACACATTGATGCATGCACACTCTATGGCTTGGTTTCCACGGTCACATAGGGGCTGAGGGTGCGGCTCCGGGTCGCTGCAGCGAGTGCAGCAGCAGTGGACAGCTTTGCAGCACGGGGGAAAGTGCCTTTTGGGGCTGTGTATTCCTTACAATGCGCCTGCTCTAAAAATGACTGTATCTGCTAGTTAGTCATGACTATTAAGAGTGGTGTTCCTGGGTGGACACATACTGACCTTGGTATCTGTCTGTGTGGGTCTCTCTTGTGTGTACGTGTGTGGGACCCTGTCTGCATGTTCTCTGTCTTGTCTAATAGCAGCTTTGTTTGTTCATGTTTCTTCGAGGAACTTTAAGGGCATCTTGGAGTTGGAAACCCAGTTGCAGAAGCAAAACAAAACAAAATGAAACAAACAAACAAACAAACAAACAAAAAACTCTCAAGTTTTCTTGAGTAACAAAGAGGCAGTGAGGAGACATACCCTGAGTCATCTTTTCCTTTGCCTCTTTAGAAATCGGCAGGGCAGGTGGACACCCGTGGCACACAGTGTGTCTCTTTTGAAGTATTCTTTCTTTCTGTATATCAATCCTTCTATTCCAGGTCTTTTAGTTAAAGTACGTGCCACCATTTGAATATCTTGTTAAGGACTGGGAAAACGACACGGCTCTTTTTTTTCCTGGTAATGCCAGTGGTTTAAACAGTTATGTTTCCCAAGCTGCTTTTGTGTGTTTATGACACATCTGTCCTCAGCCATGCCCATCCTTAGTGGCTCGGACTTGCTTTACTGCAACTGGCCTTTGCCTAAAGACAATGGTTTGAAGATATTTTAAGTGGCTTACCCGGGACCCCCTGAGTGAACCATGTGGAGCCTGGATCGATACAAAAAGCAAGAGGATTTTTATTGTTCCAGTGCACTGGGGGTTATCCCAGCCCTGAAGAAGAGGCCGACCCCCCAGAACAAAAGCACCCACTCTTTATACTTTTTCAGAATATAGGTTTTAGGTAACAGTATGAGTTGATTATCTCTCATTGGTGGAGCCCATTGTTCTTTGTGTCCATTGGTGGCCCCTGGTGAGGAGATAACCTTTGGCACGGAGGAGAAGTGGTGAGAGTACCGCCTGCACTGTGGTAGGGCTATCTCCTGGAACATTTACTCCCTGCGGTTGAGGCAGCTCCTGGGGCCGGATGTTACTCAGTGAATTCTTTTGAAACTTCCTGACCTTAAGGTCAACAGAAATTCCTGGCCTCCCCGTGTTTTTCTGGGATGTTCCTGTTTACTCGGTTCATCACAGTTCTTCAGATAAGAGCTATTTTTAGTCACCTGACTTCAGAAGGCCCTCACATTTGGCCCTACAGAGCCTGGGGTCACTGTCTATGTTCCCTTCAAGGCAATGTTTGTATGAGTCCCTACAATCGGCCCACTCTGTTGACCCTTCTTGGTTTTGCATTTGGAGGCTGTGTGTTGGGCTTCTCTGTAGCTGTGTGACCTTGGTTCATCTCCAGGCATATGGCTTTTTCATGTCTGAAAAAAAAATATTTTCTATTCCCGTTTTACATAGTTCGAGGACCAAAATGGAAATATTTGTAATGTCCTATTGGAAGGGTTCAGTTTCTATAAACATCCAGAGCCATGCTCAGTCATTCTACTGCCAGGTAACCCAGTCTGTCATGCACTCGGCTCTTAGCCCTAAGGTGGGACCAGGTCTGCACAGGAGCCTGTGGGTTGTGAAGGGCGGCCCCAGGGAGAGCGAACAGCTCCTGCTTCTGAAACCTAACAGATAAACAGTGGCTTCAAATTGCTTGTTGCTTATGGGATGCTGTTTTCAAAGAACATTCATTGCTCAATAGCTGTACAGAACATTTAGGAAATAGCAAGCTTTGTCCTAAGGCAGACCTGGAATTGACTTAGCTCCAGGAAGTCCGCAGTCTTCATTGTTCTCTTGTTTCCTTTTGGTTTCTCTTGATTCTGACTTCTAGGAAACACCTCTCGTTCTCCCGCCTAGTGCTGCGTCTGTAACCTACAGGCAGATTTCTGCTGCGTGACACAAACTCCTTTAATTGTTCTCTTTCCTTGACCCAATGTTCCCCAAATCTGAAAAAAAAAAAGCATTCTTCAGCATCTCCCCATCCCTGTGTGAACCTGTCTCTCTTCCTTCCCTCCACTCCCCCTGGGACTTCTGACATCCACATCCCTGATTGCCTTCTTCTCTCTGTCACTGTCTGAGCTGAAAGCAGGGAAAACATTGTGTCTGCACCAAGAGTCACTGTCATCTTCTGTCCAACCTTCCCTCTGAGCTGACAGTGTCCTAAGGTCACCACAGTTCCCGATTCTTTACCCAAGCTTCTCTGGATCCCCCCCCCCCCCCCCAGTAATCAAAGCACTTGGCTCCATCTCTAGCGACACTGTTGCAGGTGCGGGTGCTAAAAGACATTCCATGTTCGTTGAACCACACCATCCCTGGGATGCCGTGCCTGTCATGTCCACTCTGACTAACTTGACTCCTTCTTGACCCTTTTTTCTGCACCAGCCTCCAAAGTGTATCCTTTCCCCTTCTCCACCTTTAAAATGGTAGCTTTCCCTCCCTCCTTCTAAGATGGTGATTTTCAGCTTGTGTGGTTCTGCAGTTAAGGCTCCTTGAGAAGTTCTTCTAAGAGTCTTGATGCCCAGGGCCCATCCTTCTTCCTAACATTTGATTCTGGAGGTGGGGTAGGAAGGGCTTCACCTTCATCCATCCCGTTCTGAAGCATACCCATCTTAGTACACAGTCACTGGCTGGTTCACCTCAACCTTTGCATGCCAACCTTAATGAAGCCCAGGTAGATCTTTCACCATTCGCCTAGGCTTGATTTCTCTAGTATTCCCCACTACTGACCGTTACTACTGACCGTTACTGAACTCAAGCGCTGCCTGTTTTCCCTCCCTGTCTAGTCCATGAGTTCAGGCCTCTTTACTTTCACCCTGACTAATGTTAAGCACCTGCTGGGTCCTCTTCTTTGCCCATAGACTTCTGGGAAGGGTGGCTGGGGCTGATCTGCAGATTTCCTCTCCCATCGCTCACAGGCAGCACTGTGCTTTGTGTTCATCTATTTAATCTCTACTTGTGCTCATTCCCATAGACTCAGTCAAATACCTACCTCATATTTCCCCAACATTCTTTTAAATTTCCCAGTTCCATAGAAGTAGGAAATTTTTTTGCTTAAGCTGTTTTTATACCTTTCTGCCTCTTAAAATCAAGGTGTTCCTTAAAAATCACTGAAAATGCCAAATATCCAGGACCTCTTCTAATTATGCATGCATCTGGTAGAATTCTGCATTCTGACTGTCATGTTTCCATGTCTTGGTCCCTTATCTAGGTCACAGACAGATTAAGAATATAGACTGGATTCTGTTTACCTGTAATGTTTCCAACAACTAATTTTTTTTTTTTTTAATTTTCTGTTTTAGTTAGGGTTTCATTGCTGTGAAGAGATACCATGACCAAGGCAGCTCTTATAAAGGAAAATATTTAATTGGCTGGATTACAGTTTCAGAGGCTTAGTCCATTATTATCATGGTGGGAAGCTTGACAGCCTGCAGGCAGGCATGGTGCTGGAGAGGGAGCTAAGAGTTAATCTTAATCCAAAGGCAGCCAGGAGGAGGCTGTGCATATATTCACTGGGCATAGCTTGAGCATAGGAGACTTCAAAGCTCTCCCCTACAGTGACACATTTTCTCTAACAAGGCCACACCTACTCCAACAGGGCCACGCCTCCTAATAGTGCTACTCCTTGTGGGGCCAACATTCAAATAAATGAGTCTCTGTGGGCCATACCTGTTCAAGCCGGCACATGTACTAAATGAAGGAGGTTTTTCTAGGAGTACTGTTTAATCAGCATGTAGTCCTAAAACAACTATAGATCTCATTTCACTTGTAATTTAAGATCTGTAATTTTTGAGATGGTTTCATGTAGCCCAGGCTGACCTCACACTCAGTTTAAAGCTGGTGAGTTTTATGCATGCAAGGTGATCGATTACTCTACTTACAGATGAGCTACAATCTAAAGTAATATATGTGTTTTCTTTTTATAATTTTATCTGTTAATTTTATGTAGGACGGAGACCATGTTAGGAAGTCAGCCAACAACATATGTTTCAAAGTGAATACTCTTCATGTAGGCTTCAGGAATTGAACTCATGCCCTCAGGCCTTATCTACTAAGCTGTAGAGCCAGCCCTTTTTCTATTTTCTTAATCATAAATTCTAATGTTACAAAGGTAGTACTTCTCCTTGCATGGATACTTTAAATATATATTCATTTTAAATTTCTACTTGTATATTAAAAACCATTTATCGAAAGGTTCTCCTATATAATGTAATTGTCTACTAAAGTCAGGCTTTGTGGTCAAGCCAAACAGCCAAATGATTAAGTCAACAGAAAAACCCTGATTTAGCCAAGTCACGCATACAATATAAAGCCTGACTTAATTTTAGAATCAGATGAGTGTGTACTAACTCTTAGCTTGAAGGATGGGCTCCTAAATGAAGGGTGGGGCATGCTCTGCTGCTACACCTGGCTTTGCAAGTTTGGTGTAACTCCCTAAGGGTTGCTTTCATCAGCCATCTCTTTGCAACCCCTTAGAATTATTCATACCATGCAGGGAGACAGTGGTATTGAATGCAGGATGTGCCAGAGATCAAGCAGGAGGCAAGAAATGCAGAACGGAACAGAATTTGGTGAAATGGATTCTTAGTTCTTTCTGCCCTGGGTGTTTCCTGCAAACTTCACACTCTTCTGGATATGCACAGGAGCACACATGGAGGATGATATTCCAGAGTTACTTCTCTCTTTTCCCTGTGAGTCCCAGGGCGGCTAGGCTTGTAAGGCACTTCCACCTACTGAACCATACCATCTCCTCAGTCTTGGGAAATCTACTTCCATTTTTGGGAGATCAAAAGTTGTTTTGTGGCCTTAGGTTTTTCCAGATGAAGTTACTATCTAGGAGTTAGTTTCCCCACCCTCGCCACCCGCACAGTCATGGGAGGTGGAGGTCCATCAAACCCTTCTCAAAGCCCTCAGGACAACCAGGCTCTACTGGAACTTGCTGTTAATCTTCCCCAGCTGTGGAGACGCAGAACTGAGCTGCTGCAGAATCCTCTACGGTTGCATCTCACGGGTAACACATTCCGGAAGGCCCAGCAAGAGTTCTGTTTAATTCTAGGGTGTTACCCTACTGTTTATACACAAATGTTTACAACCATAGCCATTATTACGAACAATAATCATAATCACTATATATTTAACTAGAGCCCTGCAGGAACTAGATGTGCTTCTGAGCCTATTGTTGGACAGAGAGTCCTCCTTTCTTGTGGTTTTATAGGCACCCTCCAGGACTATGTTGTCTAAAGAAGTCTGTTCAATCCTGTTACTAGTAGGGATACCATTTGGTTATTTTGCTGTGAGTTTGTCTTAAACAAAAACTAAAACAAACAAAACAAAACAAAACAAAAAACCCCCAAACAAAACAAGACAAAAAACTAAACAAGGGTGGAAAAAGATAGAAGTTGGGGTATGAACTTACTTTACACACTGGGGGAAACTTACTAAGACAATAAACTTCCAAATAATACTCAGATCCCACACGAGCGTCAGCCAACTGGACTGAATTGCAGCAAGTCTGCCCTGCTGCAGGAAAGCTGGGCTGGCTGCTGGCAGAGAGTCTGGTGCTGGCAGAGGCTTCCGAAGCTTTCCAGGCGAGCCACAGGCTTCCTCCCTCCCTGGGGCCTGCCGGAGACACTGTTTCCATCCAAGCCTCAAGCTTCCCTGCCTGGAGTCTGCAGGCCACCCTCCTTCCACCCAAGCCTCAGGCTTCGTTCTCTGCCTCGGGTCTGGCTGGTGTTCCAAGGCAGCCTTTGCTGCAAATTGGTAGACTGGAGGCAGCTGCAGCCTGCAGGTGGCTTGTCGGGGTTGGGCTTTAGTCTTCTTGTTCACTGGTTCTTAAAAATGTAAATTAACCACGTTAACCTTAAAAACAAGACAAAACTGCACAATCTCAAATAGTGCTTGATTTCACACTTCCTGCTCCTCTTCTCGGAAACTGACGTATGATCTTTTTAGTAAAGGAAATAGTATTGGAATGAAAGATTGACAGGTTTGGAATTTTAGGTCTTTCATTAACGTAATATGGAAAAGTCCTTGCAGTAGTAGCCGAGAACCGTTCCCTTGGATCACAAACTGCGTGACTAACCCCCATGGGGAACTTTCTCCTATCCAAGGTAAAACCCATAATCAGCCATTGGTTTTGGATTTAAATACTGCTGCTATGTATGTTGATACTCTAACTCCACAAAAGGGATGAAGGTATCAATGTAACAAACAGCAGAAACACATGGCCAAGTCATAAGTGATATAAACAAAAGACAGTACTAACTGGATACTTTCAGTTTACTTGAGTTAAAAAAAAAAAACAAACCAAAAACCAAAAACCAAAACAGTCTTTCCAGGTATTGCCAAAGCATCCATATTCAAGTCTCAAAGGAGTTCTATTTCGGTCATTAAACTTATATTTTAGAAATCTATGAAAAAAAAAGCAGCTTTAAAAAGCCAGGGGGTGGGGGTGGGGGGTGACAGTGGTGGGGGTCAGGAAGTGGTGGCATGTGCCTTTAATCCCAGCACTGGGAGACAGAGGATCTCTGTGAGTTCAAGGCCAGCCTGGTCAACAGACTGAGTTTCAGGACAGCCAGGGCTATACAGAGAAAACATGTCTTGAAAAACAAAACCAACTAACCAAATAAATTAATAATAATAATAATAATATCCCTAGTCCTTACTAAATTAAAATCAACACACAGTTTATATAGCTGGAAAAAGAAAAGATTTTTGGATATATATTTTATTTGACAGTGTTTTAGAATATCATACAGTAAACAAGATTTCTGTAAAAGTTAATTTATCCATAGTGGTGCGTTTCATAAAAATAGTTGCTCACTTACAGTCTTTCTGTGACTATTAATACATGGAATTATATTTATAGAGATACAGCTGTACAGGGTAAATTCACAGCTAACACTACACAGAGATATTATTTGGAATGAGATTTAGATGATGTGCTGTCTTCACGGGTTATGGATTACAGCCGCATAAAGCAACTACTGCACAAGCAGTAGCTGTGAACTGTGCAAATTAGAGTTTATGCAAGGGGAATCTCCACTTTTCTCCTTTTGCAACATGGAAAGTAAAGGTCAGAGGATACAGTACCGGACGTGCAGCTACACTACAGAAGCATTGTCCAAACCCAGAGGCAATAAACTAATGGTAAACTATACTGGATTTCTAGTCCAGGGGAGAAAGACGAATTGAGATTAAACCAAAACTGCTACACGTGTTTGTGCTTTTGTTTATGATGAATGTGTTTCATTTTGGAACTTACTTTTAGAAGCTGCAATACCCTTCACATGAGGCTTCTGACCATATTGGCTTGTAGAACAATTATCTTTTATGTCTGATGGAGATTAAACTAGGTAGTGCCCAGAGAGTGGGGATACTCACTTGAGACAGCAGTTACGTGTGACCCGGAGAGATGGACCGGGCCTCCCTTTTACTCAAGTACAGAGGGACGAGTCTTACTTCCGTGGAAACTTGTGTAAGGGGCAGAATATGGGAGGGGTTGAAGCCTCAGTTATACAAAACATATTCATGACAAAATGCCTTCAGACACACTGTCTTTTAATATGTGCAGCTACAATAAATACCAGTGGATAGCTGACTGAAGTTAACGGTTGACAGTTTTTACTACAGGGACAATCGCTGACCTGCGGTGGTAGCCCGGGAACAGAAAGGCGCATCTAGATTGTTAGTGTAACAAAAAGCATTAGCAAATAGGAGGCGAAAGCTAACCAGGTAGAAACAGAAGGGAGAGCAAATAAGGAAAGCAGAAAGGAATGCCAAAGGACTCATGTTCTTTAATGAAAATAAATTAGTTATCATAATGCTTTCAATATTAGAGATTCTAATTTGAGAAATATAGGACAAATACTTTGTCAAAGTGCAAATGAAGAGCTTTAAAATAAGACAATCAAATAGGTAAAATAGAAGATCGCTAACAGAGCAGCTACGCATCTCCGAGTGCCTGGGATGACAGGGGAGCCTTTTGAGGAAGGACCTGCAGCGCTGTCAATCTCTGTAAACAGATTATGGTCTTTTGATTATCAAACTCATTATTTTTGAGGAAAACCAATTAAGATCTACGAGCTAACCTGCAAAATTCTGACTTACGGCAAACTGTTCCCTAGGATACAATTTTTAAAACGTTTTTTTCCCTACTACTGAAAATGTACAGAAATGTGACTTGACCACAGAAATGGCAGTAAAAAAAGGCATCACACCAATGAATTCACTAGGTTTCTAACTCATCCTGCAGTAGGCAGGGAACGATGCTGCTAATACCTTCGGTGGATGCCGAAAGGGGAGCCATGGAAACGTAGCATGGGAGAACAGTTCTGGATGTTTCAAAGAAACCTTTAACCCCTGTCTAGATATGTCAAGAACGGTTTATTTACAACACTTTAGATCAATTAAAAGATATAATCTTGTCTCAGTTTCCGCTTGCTCCGTGCAGTTTTATTTTTTTTTAAGGCGATATTCCAGTTTGTGATTGCTCTGAACTTGTCCAGTTTCTTGATATAAAGTTTGGATGACATCCAAATCCTTCATGCAGTGGGGGGAACTTTTTTTCTTTTTCTCTTTTGAAACTAAAGCTACACTGCACTGTCTCTCTGTGATGTTTGCGTGATTTTGGTTCTTCCGTAGCTGCCAAAGCTCCCACCATGGAACCGGGGGCTTTAGGATCAGTTTAGGTAGGCCGGCGCGCACACCGTACCGTGCCGTGCCGCCCGCGCGCGTCGCCGCATACCGGTGCTCCCGGGTCTCGGCGCCTCGTGTAGATCTATGCGTGTGACAGTGGAAATAAATTAAAACGCCGCGCGTCACGGAACCCAGGAAGATCGGCCTGCGTGGAGGCGGGCGGGGGCTCCCCCGATTTGGGGCTCATCTGCCCGCGGCCGAGGCGCCAGGCTGCAGGGCGCCCGGCAGCTTGTCGGAGCCCGGCACCTTCCAGGGCCCCGGCGCCACCGCCGCCTTGCGTGCTGGGCCGCCCCCCGCGGGCCGTGCTGCGGGTCGGGCCCCGGAGCGCACGCCCACCTTGGCCTCGGCCTCCCGCGCGCCCGCGGCCCCGAGGCCCTCGCGCCGGCAGCGCAGCGCCTCCTTCCCGTCGGCCGCCTCCGAGGCGGGCCTGCCGGCCTCGGGCCGCCCCTGGCCGCCGGGCACCTCCTCCAGCCTGGGCCTCGCGCTGCGCTGCGGGCTCGCCGAGCGCTCCCTCTGCTCCCCCAGGCGCTGCTTCTTCTGGCCGCCGGCCGAAAGCTCCTTTGGTTTCCTAACGTCGTGTTCCCTTTGGATATCCCAAGTTGGGTCTGGGCCTATCTGGTGGGAAGGGTCGGAGGGTGGGGCTGGATGTGATGGAGAGAATGGAGAGAGGATGTCTTCGAGGGAGACGCCTACTTCCGGCAGGCCTGGGGCGGCGGCAGCGGCAGCACTCCAGGCGTGGGGTTCGTCTGCGGACGGGAAGCACAGGCGTTAGGGCGCGCCGCGTCCCCG
>JADRCD010225627.1:0-10122 GCA_019843815.1 Montemys delectorum | reverse complement strand
GCCATTTCCTTTAAGACCTCCTACACAATGCAAGAGGAAAGCTGGATACCTCTTTTCTCATAAGGGAGTGGTTTTGTGTCAACAAGACAGACGCTGGTACCAGGAGTGTGGGGTACTGCTGTGACATGTTTTGGGGAGGATCGTGGAAGGACTTTGGAACTTTGGGCTAGAGAAGTCATTGAGTGTTGAGAGCTCAGCAGGAAGTTCTTAGAAGCTTGAAAGATAATGTTCAAAGTAGTGCAGAAGATGGAGGCCTGACTTGTGAAGTTTCAGAGGAAAATTTAATGACTCTCTCAGGGCTGTTGCTATTTTGAACTGAGATGTTGTGGTTCTGGTCAGCTGGAACTGAAGAATCAGTCACGATTATCAGAATCTGCACACTGCAGTGGAACCTTTGTGTCACTAAGACAATTGATGCCGGTTACTTGGAGCTGAGAAATTAGAGCTGATTAAGGAGACCAGCGTCACTGAGGTAAAATCTTCCAGGAAGTGTTTCCTGAGAGCATAGAGAAGCTGTGCTCTAGAAGTGGCCAACATCTCCAAGCCCTTCATGCTTCTGCTTACACTGCCCACTTCTCTGACAGTGAAGGCCACGTGCCTCACTCTCACAAGGCCAGTGTTAACTTCCTGCTCTGACCTCTACTAACTCTCTCGTTGGATCATCCTACACTGATCACCCTAATCCCCGTTCTGTTCCCTGGACAAGCTTGGCATGCTGTGGCTTATGTCCTGCTCAATCTAACCCAATATCTCCTTCCCACGTGACAAAGCACACCAGAACTTATTAGTTAATTCTATTCTACACAACACATCCTCTCAAAGCAATCCACTTAAAGCACCTGAGACCCTCAGATTTACACACTCAAAACAGAACAAGGCTTCAGAAAGCTCTTACTACTCTGCAGGAGTACATTCCTCAGCACTGACACTCTGACCAGCAGACATGGGTATGTCACTAATGAACAGCAAGGCCTCTGTACACTGACCAAACTCAACATGGACCCACCTTGGTGGTAACCTGACCTATTTTTATTGGCACCACTTGTATGCTGATTCATATATAACTAAATGGTGAACAAAACTAGTTTGGTGTTTCTCTGAGGGAGGAAGTGCTTTGCAGACATGATAATGGTTTGAAACATGACCAAAAATGCAAAGTACTCAGGCAGTGGGGAGGCTGACACCCGCCTCACACTGTGCCAGCCAGGGCAGAGTCCTAGCTACTTACTTGATGAATCTCAGGAAGAGTGGGGAGAGTTCCCTGGACCGTGGCTCTATTCGATCTGGGAATTTGGCCAAAGCTCGCCAAAGCAAGAATCGGAAGTTGGTGTGGTCCAGTCGTTCCCGACAGTCGGTTTTCAATGCTAACTGCTGCTGGTAAAGATTGCCAACGTCTCCTTCCTGGGTTTGCTCCCAACTTTCATCTCCCATGGACTCTTCGTTTTTCACATCCTTCTGCAGTTCTTTTTCTGCAAGAGAAAAGTGTCACCCTCATGCCTTAAGACAGGATGGGTGCTTTCTAGTAACACAGAGAAAACAGCACCACCTCAGAACTTTATCAAACTAAACAAATAAAAACACAGTGTCCCAGCCCTCCAAGATGCCTGCTCATACCGGCATGGGAAGCTGCCTTTTCTAGATGTTCATAGCAGACATTCCAGAATTGCTTGTTTTCCATTCCATAGGCATGAGAACTAAGAGGAAAAGATCATAAGACACATAATACAGCATGGTCTTTAGTGTGAAATATCCCACTAGAAAAATGTAAAAGAATCAACTAAGGTTAAAGCTGTTGTTTTTACACTGCCTACATTGCATAGACTATGTACTTTATTTTATCATTACTCGATCATGCACATGATGTGCATGAATGAGTGAGGGCATACGTGTTCCAGTGTCTGTATAGAGGACAGTCGTCCGATTATTTGGGGAGTTTGGGTTCTCTCCTTCTACTGCAGGATCCAAGGATTGAACTCAGGTCATCAGACTTGTGCAATAAGAACTTTTATCTTCTGAACCACCTTGCCAGCACACACAAATTATTTTCGCAGTCATAAAAGACTACAAGATAGTTTTTAAAATGTAAGTAGATACATGTAGGACTATATTTAGTTTTGTTGTTGATGATACTTTGAATCAGCCTTTCTATGAAGTCTAAGCCGGTCTAGAACCCATTATGAAGTCCCAAACTGTCAGACAATCTGCTGGCCCTACCACCGAGTGCTAGGCATAAACTACTATATCCAGTTAGGTAGACTAATGTTAAAGACACAATAATAAAAATGGAACACGATATATTCTCCACTTTTTCCTCTCTGTTGCTGTGACAAACACCATAACCAAAAGCAACTTGGGGAGGGAAATGTTTACTGACTTATACTTCCAGCTTACTACTCATTGATGGAAGTCAGGGCAGGGTCTCAGAGTAGGAAGAAGTTAGAGGCAGAAAGCATGGCGGAGCACTGCTTGCTGCCTTACATCCAGGCTTAAGTGAACCCACCTAGGGGGCTGGGTTCCCCCACACTAATGATCAGTCAAGACAAGTCCTCAGAAACTGACTCACTGACTCTCTCTTCAGGTGACGCTGGACAAGGCTAAGAAGGATAGTATGTGAGGGAGGGCCCATTAAGGAAAGGAAGTTGCTAAAGAGAAAATAACCTCTGCACTAGAGTTAGTTAAAAATATATACTTCTCTGTACCTAATTCAAATAAACATTGACTATTTGAAATATGCTTTTCAGCTGGATGTGGTGGCACATGCTTCTAATGTTACCACTCGGGAGGTAGAAAGATTTAGTTCCAGGCCAGCTTGGTCCTCATAGCTAGTTCCAGGCCAGCAGGGACTACATATTTAGAATCTATCTCAAATACTTTTCAGAACTTACTACTGAGACATGAAATGAATCATGTAGAGTTATTTTTGTTTTTGTTTTGCTTTTACAGTCTAAAGCCCCTACAGTAATATTCTCAAGTTTTCTCTATTAGCCATTAATCTTCCATCCCCTTTCTTGCCTTCCCTTGTCTTCCTCCTCATTCCTTTCTCCTTCACCCTCCTCTTTCATGAGGCATATAGCTGTGTAGCCCAGCCTCAAATTTGTAAAGCTCCCTGCCTTAATCTCCCGAATCCTGGGATTACAAGTGTGCATTAGCACACCTGACCTCCCACTGATGAACATAAACTTTACACTAGATCTGACACTAGTTATGCACGGTGTGTATTATACATGGAAAATAGTCCTCAACAATAAAATAGCTAGCCACCACAGAGAGACTTTAAAAGCATTCAGTGACTTAGGAGCCAACACTTGTGATAATGGACCACTGATTACACACATGTCACTTCCTATCTTTTGAAAGTACCCCCCACTCTCACCCCATGCCCAATCCCACACTGTAAAACCAGTTGAAATCAAAAGCCATTTATTTTCACTATCCTTCTTTGATTGCTCTGAAAGGAAGTAAAAAGCAGGCAAATTGGTTCAAAATTGAAGAGGGATTTATTTACTCTGCTCTGTCAAGTACAAACTAATAAGATCAGGAAAGGCACGACACATGACATGCTTCTAGTCTGACAAAAGCCAGAGTAAAGTGTCAAGGACAAACATTTGTAAAAGGACAGATTTCTCTATCTCAGCCACAGCATCTGCTATTTTGTGACTATTAAAATAATTTGAGTTAAAGGTATGTGTGTGTGTGGGGGGGAGGTGGTATGCTAGACAACTAGGATTATGAAAAGTTCTTATTTTTAAAGTATGGTTCAGTGATTTAATATGTAAAAATTAAAATATATAATTATCACAATATATCTTTTGATAATATAAACAGTATCATAAAGTGAAACGACAACTCTCCAGTCATTTAAGTGCACTAAAATATTTGTACAGCTGACTTACTGAAAAACAGGCACTAGAAAGAACCTCTATTTTTCTTCCTTCATGTTGTTTCACAAAGGACTCAGATACCCACGCACTTAAACCATACCTACATGGAAAACAGGCCTAGCCCTGGCCCCATCATTCTGTATCAATTGAAGTGAATGGCCCCATCCACTTAGTCCATGCTTACCTTATGAGCTCGATAACAGGGTCCCAGAGGGCACTGAAGTTGACATACAGCATGCCTAACAGATAACGGAGTGGCACCTGCAGGTCCAAGAGACTGGTTTAGTAAGCACATGACAGGCTGTGAGAGAAGGTCAGAAGAGAAGTGCTCAAATGTGCATGACCCTTGGACAAAGCGGGGTTTGGGAAGAAGCTTGCATTTATTTACAAGGGAAGGTTCTTCTTATTAACCTAGAATTCAGTGTGACGTAAATTTTCTCTAGCTTCTAAAATCTTACTCATACTCATTAGAAAACAGTATGCAAGCTCATCTCAGATGTTCTCTCACAAAATCTAAATCCAGCTGGGGACAAAATTCCATCATAAATACTACCATGACCCAAGGCATCATACATTAATAAAGTATGAACACTAAAGGACAAAAATAACAACAAAAATAAAACCAAAAATCCCAAGTTGTAGGAATGGTGGCTGAAGCCTCCTATAACTGCTGATGCCCCAGTTCATTCTTTCTTGCTTTTTGGGAGTGGTGGTGGTGTCCTTTCTTTGTATAGCTCTGGTTCTCCTGGAACTCACAATCTAGACCAGGCTGGTTCAAGCGCACAGAGATCTGCCTCTCTGTCAGAGATCTGACTCTCAGATCCCAGGATTAAAGTCCCGTGCCACCACTAGATGTCAGAGTTCCTGAACCTGAACTTTCAGAGACTCTAGGGATCCTAGACTTGGGTCCTAAAGCTTTCTCAGTCAGCTTCTACATGGCATTCACTATTATCAACACTCCATTTTCCAGGTTAGATACCATGGAGAATGGTGGATTTTTATTTTATTTATAAATTGGGGGTGGGATGTAGGTACATGTTCCGCTGTAATCCCCATTACAAATGAAATGTAGAGAACAGTAATATTCACACCAGCAAAGAACGACCCTAAGTGAAAGAGGAATGCCTTTCTCAGCCTTGCTCCTAATGAGTCCATGATACATTTTCCAAAGGCAAAGCCAATATCCTGCACCCATGAATAAATGCGGTAAAGAATATTGGCTTTAAACCTGACACAGCATCCCCCCTCAAACGGAGTCATTTCTAAAAAGGGACCAACATTGCCCACGCTTTGCTGTGAGAAGCAAATGGGATTACTATGGGAAGGATTATGAATGGAAAGGCATGTTGTGAATTACAAAACATAAAACTTGGTTTTTTCTAGGCTCATATGGTTTCGAGCAGATACTATTAATTAACAGGAGCTTGCTTTTACAGTTCTGAATGGAAGTACCTGAACTGTCTGGCCTGAGGCAGGAGTGAGCAGCAGCAGGAAGCATGGATCATGCACAATTCGTGATACCTCGGCTGAATCCCAGTCCCTCTAACTAGGTACTACATGATCTTGAGCAAACCTGAAGCTCACTGTGCCTCAGTTTCCTTCCCTGTAAAGCATCATATGCTGCCTCCCATTCCCTATGCTTCTGGGCATGCCCAAATCCAACAAGAAGCAGTGCTTAGCTTTTAAAA
This sequence comes from Montemys delectorum, assembly GCA_019843815.1. NCBI lineage: Eukaryota > Metazoa > Chordata > Mammalia > Rodentia > Muridae > Montemys > Montemys delectorum. The sequence continues at coordinate 4,553 of JADRCD010225627.1, read as the reverse complement.
TATTCTTTCTCAAAGAAGAGACTTCCAGAACGCAATACATGACTTGTTCTTCCTTAACATGGTAAGGATAGCAATGAGGCTAACCCTGATAACTACTTTATTCTCACAGTTTTCTTTGTGTATTTTATAGCCAAGCACGCAATGTGGCTGGTCTGATAGTTACCCGTTTTATGGGCCATTCTCTGAATCCTAAAACCTAGCTATCACCAATTCTTGACAAGCAGTGGCCAGAAAGCATTATAACATAAAATGATCTTGATATGGAAGGACCATATTTTCTTAGTCTACTTTCAATGGGTTTTGCCTAGAATAAAAGAAAACAAAACAAAACAAGAAAATTGCTGTTTTCACTCATTTTGTTGTTTTAATATATATACTGAACTGCTTATGCTTTTCTAAAAAAGAAAAAAAAACTAATAAACGAAATTGTAAGATTATGTTCCCAGTAGGGATCAAACAGAACTCTTCCATACACCCATTTTCACTGAGCACCTACTCAGTAGCAGGGTGCTGCACTCAGATGATGAATTAAAGACCTAAAGTCCTCAAGGAATATATGATCTAGGGAATTCTTTCCAGAGGAGAAAATGGCCAGAATCTACAGGTAATCAGCAACAGACAGCAGGCTGGCTGTGCGAGGAGAGCACATCTGTGACAGCACAGATGGACTGTGGAGCTTGGAGACCATATCCATTTGCAGTTTCCATGCAGAACTTGTGTGTCAGACCTCACTTCCTTCGCATATTCTTCCTCTGGAATGGGACATTACCACGTCCTTCAAGATGCAGCTAAACATCATCCTTCTAGAAATTTCCAGACTCTTGAATGGATAGAGGGTCCCCTAGTCCTTGCCCTTGACACTGTCTCACTGAAGGCAGAGGGGTGAGCTTTTGTTTCTCACCAGCTCCTGGTCATTGCTGACCAACATAGTGCTTGATGAAAAATTAATGCTAACACCCCTAAGTATAATGTGCTTAGATGGTAGCTTGTTTTGTACTGGGATTTTAGATTTAGTTCATGCAGTTCCTATAGCAACAGTGGTCTATAGACTATTGTTTTCCTAATTCACAAACAAGGAAATGGTGTTGCCGACCCTTCACCTTGGTAGTCATGAGTACTCTACTTTAAACTGCTGTGGAAGGTATCAGGGGCCAGCAGTCAGCTCTGTTTCTCATGTGATATATTTCTGCAACCTGCTCCCACACTCACCAATCATACTCTACCCTGTATATCTTTTTTAAAGGATGGAATCTGAATTATTCTGTTGACAAAACTGGTTTCTGTCTCTTTTCCTCCCTCCTTCCCCCCGCCCCCCCCTCTGGTAAGGCTGATGAAGCCAGACACCAGCTGAAAGTGAAGTCTCATACTTTAAAATGCTCACATGCCATAACTAGGTAAGAAACACAAGAGGAACCCCAGGTGAAATGGGCTGCTGGCCAAAGCCTCCTTTTCTTAGGCATATCAACACAAGAGTGACAGTTATTGTGTCACACCTTCACATACTCAAAAGGACATTACATTTAATAGGTTGAAAGAACGACTTAATTGGAGGCATGGAAGAGAAGCAAGGTTTGCTTTACCTTGTAACAAGAATATTTCCATTGTTGATAACTATGTGGTATGACCTCCCAAATAAGATTTAAAACATAATTTAAGGAACAATTTTAAAGGAAGAAAGGAAGGAAGAAGGAAGGAAGGAGGGAGGAAGGGAGGGAGGGAGGGAGGAAGAAGGAAGGCAGGCAGAGCCTGTTACCTCCTGTAGCTGTCCCTGAGGGACGGCACCCTGCACCACATCATGTCTCAGCTTTCTCAAGTGCAGAAGCTTCTCTCTGTAATCGCTCACAGTGGCTGGCACAAGTTCAGCTTGGTGTAATATAGTGAAGGCTGACTGCCGCTCCAAGAGCCCGTCATCCTGAAAAGCCAGACAAAACCCAAGGCAGGTCAGAACTTTGAATCCAAAAGGAACACGAGGCACGACTAAAGGGTCTTGTTTTGTGAGATAGGGTCTTACTAAGCATCCCTGGTTGGCCTGGAACTCGCTATGTGGTTCAGGCTGACCTCGACTTACAGAAAATACCTGCTTCCTGCCTCCCGAGTGTTAGGACTAAATGTGGGCACTACTATGCTTCAGCTGAAAGGTTTAAAAACAAGACACACACAAACAAATCCAACCAAGAATATGCTGGAGAAGGATGGATCCTTAGAGCTCAGTGGTCAGCCAACCTAGCTGGTTCATTGGGAAACCTTGCCTCAAAATATAATGATCAAGGTTGGAGAGGTGGCCCAGAAGTTAAGGGCAATGGTTGCTCTTCCACAGGTCCCTGGTTCAATTCCTAGCACCTCCACGGTGACTCATAAACTACCTATAACTTCAGTTCCAGGAGATGATACCCTCTTCTGGCCTCCTTGGATACCAGACATGGTGACATTGCACTGATATACATTCAGGCAAAATATCCATACGCATAAAAAAATGATTAGCTCTAATGACACACAAGCAACAGAAAATGGACTTAGCAGGTTGTACTTATATATTAATTCATATTTAAATATACATAACAATAAAGAGTATGAAGTGGTGGGGGGCATGGGAGAAGGGATTTAACTATATTTTAAATTAAAAAATAAGGGAGCAAACAATGTAAGACACCAACATCGATCTCTTGCTTCCATATTCATGTGCACTAAATATATGGGCACATACACACACACACACACACACAAATACATATGTACGTCACACAGAGTAAACAGGAAGTTGTCAAAAGGATTCAAACTAACAGCATCTACTGAAATAAAGAAAAAAGCATACACACACAGTGCAATTCTACTCCTAGTCTTTTCATAATGGAAGCAATTCTGCATATGCAAATATCCATCTAAGGAAGGTGACTGTGGTGCTGTGTAAGATACTGGAAAATGGTAACTGAAACCCAACTTAAGCTCACATCAACAGAGGAATCTGTGAGGCTTTAAACTGTGGGGACTACTTAAACTTCAAAGGAAAGAGGAAAAACCAGAGGCACCGATATAGAAACTCCCATGGCAACACGAGCCTTCACCATGTCTGCTATTCAAGAGATTTGAAAGGACCTTTAGTAGACTTAGTGGGAGACAAGAAAATTGATTCAAAAATATCAATTTTTATCCTATGTTTACATAGTTTCTGTAAAAAATATCACTTTGAAAATTAAATTATATATATATTAGGTTTTGATTTTACAATACCTCCACTGAAACTGGAAGCTGGATGTCAAAATGATTTAGGATCCTTATTGTCAAAAGCCGAATCTAGAGAAAGTACAAGGGAGATTTCAGATTGCAACGTTTAAATAAAGGCAGGTGGTTGGTGAAGTCCACAGCTCACAAAATCCATGAGGCACTGTCTCATCAGCATAAAGCCTGCCTTTTCTAGTCGTTCTTTCATATCCAACAATGACCAACATTTAATTCCAATAGTAAATGAATTAAAAATAGTATGAGACTGAGTGGGTGAGGTTGCCCAATACACAATGACATTGTTTCAGCTATGACAGTAATTAAGCACAAGGGCCTGACTACACTTATATACAATTCAGCTACAACCAGCAGCTCGAGACGGGTATTAGAAACATGGGTATTCCACACATGAACAAGTAGGTGAAACACCTAAAATCCTTTTTCTTTCTTTCTCCCCCCCCACCCCCACCCCCCGCAAGACAGGGTATTACCCGACTGTCCTGGGCCTCACTATGTAGACCAGATTGGCCTTAAACTCATACAGATCTGCCTCCAAGTGCTGGGTTAAAGGTATATATTCCTACTATGCCTGGCTTAAGTTTTTTTTTTTTAAATTTGCAAACTTTTTGAGAACAGCAGCGTATCACAAGAATACATTCTAGTTTTAAGTTGTAAGACACAGATAGATTGTTTACCTATTAGTATAAGCACAATTTTCTAGTCCATAAAATGTCCACTATATACTTGTACAATGGAGATTTAGTCAAATACTACCTATAAGTACACAAATTAAAGAAACATTATTTTATTATCTAGTTTTTTCTTCTACCCTAGTCCTACTGAATTGGACTAGTTGGAGGTAGAACCCTAAGATTTGTAATTTTACCGATCATCCTAACCAGGCTTGCTGTGATCAGACCTTGGCCAGTGTTTAGACATCACTCTAATGGAAATCACCCACAGCAACTGATGAGGAAGTGAGTGATTGCAAGCTGAACTTACAATACGGTATTACCTTGGAGACACCAGTTGAGATGTTTGCTTGTAACTTGGGAAATAATTCCATTAAAGCCTCCTCAGAGAGTGGCCCTTTACATCCACATAATGCCAGCCTCTGATAATAGAGATCGGCCAACAGCAACACAGATGGCTCCGTTGGAAATGTTCTGTAACAAGATATTTACCAGAGTCAAACTGCATCATACTGCTAATTACTAAGAAATGTCCACTGATGAGGGAAATATAAAATGCAGCAGGAGTAAGTTTTATAGAGACATCCACCATCATTTTATAGCTGAAGACAAGGTTGCCAAGTGAGTGATGTGCTTAGACAC